>BQNB010011360.1:0-81670 GCA_026074375.1 Tanacetum coccineum | reverse complement strand
GGTATTTGTACCCGACTTAAAACCGAAAAATGTACTATTAACTATGAAACTACGAGCTATAATAAACAGTAAAATACACAGGGTGACCGAGTCTTTTTCTAATATCTAACAGTACTTCTAGCCTTCAAATTTGCCTTTTTTGTGCCTTCTCTCCAACATTTGTAGGAGGGATAACATTCTCCTTACCATCAACAATTTTTGTTACTATGGGTGCATTACCATTTTCTACGATCTCCCATAGAGTGTAATCAATGCACTGTAGGTACTGCTCCATCCTCATCTTCCAGAGATCATACTCACTAGGTTAGAGTATGGGTAGCTTGATGGTTTGAGTAGATTAAGTATCCATTGCTTCTTAAAGAAGTAGATCTTGTGTGTAGTAAAGTTTCTTCTTATTTAAAGCTTCTCAAAAGCTCTGATACTACTTGTTGATGCCAATAGAATAGATCTTTAATCCCTTAGCTTGTTAAAGGTATAATTATGCAAGATAAATCCAACACAACTATAGTAGAAACTTTGATTGTGAATATCAAAGACTATGCAGAATCTAGTCAATGATACTAAGAAGAATTACAATGAAATAAAAATAAACAAGATCAATAACAAACAGTTTACAAAACTTTCAGCCTCAATATAAAATGAACACTCTTAATAGTGTTAGGGTTTACAAAACCTTAAAGCTACGAATAACACTTTTCTAGATATCTGAATTGATATGATTTTTGGTACATAGAACTCTATACCCTAGGACCTCCTTTTATACACCAAAGAGTCCTAGTTGATTTACAATATATTACAAAAATTTAGAATATTCACTAAGATCCTTTTTATAGATAACTCATACTTATCACGTATTAGTAATGACATGTATATGGTAAACGCCCGATGAACGATTGTCTTCCTGATCTGAGTTATCGGCGTTCACTATCTGCTAATTTATTTGCATTCTCGCCCTTAGCTTCACTTGCTTTGTAAATAATACATTTCCATATTTCATTAATAGTTTCTATTTAAACCATGTAATTAAATTTACCTGCATAATTGTTCTTAAAGGCAATCTATTTTTTTGTGTAGTGTGTGACCGTGCATCAACTGAGCGTTTTCGACGCTCCATGACTCTGCATAATCTTATTCGGTCATGTTCTGATAGATCAACATGTGCCTGGCCTTCAATATAAATTAAAGTTATAACCGCATGTACGAGCAATATCTGGTAGCCATTCAAAATTTACTTGAAACTTTGTGGCACAAAGATTTGGGTCTCTAGCTATTTCAACAAGGTAATTATCCAAAAGTTTACTAATGTTTGCTTTCCCATGATTTTGTCATTGTTGTGGTTGATTCATCAAATAATACTCCAAAGTCCTTTGCACCGAATTTGGGAATATGGTTTTGTGATTTGTCATTCATTTTTCCATTTACTTTGTTTTTGAAAACCATTGGATAAATTGTTACTTAGTTTTGCATCATACGATTTGACCTTTAAATTCAAAGCCAGAGTAAAGTATCTATGTTGATGATATAATCTTTGCGTCTACTACACCTGAACTATGTGACCAATTTTCTAAAATAATCTGTTCAAAGTTTAAGATGTCGATGATGGGCAAAATATCATTTTTTTCATAGGACTACATATTTCACAAAGTCCCAACGGCATCTTCTTAAACCAGTCAAAATATGCTTTAGAATTCTTGAAAGAATATGGTATGGAATCTAGTGACCCCGTGGACACTCTAATGGTGGAGAAATCCAAACTGTATGAAGATACACAAGGGAAAGCTGTTGACCCTACACACTATCGTGGAATGGTAGGCACCCTTATGTATTTCACAGCCAGTAGACCAGACCTTACATTTGTTGTATGCATGTGTGCCCGATATCAGGCAAAGCCTACCGAAAAGCAATTACATGCTATAAACAGAATCTTTAAATACCTAAGAGGAACTGTTTAATAGGGGACTCTAGTATCCAAAGGATTCTTCTATTTGCTCTAAACAGCTTATGCAGACCGCTCTATACATAGTCGGGTTGCCAAGATACTAGACGAAGTACATCTAGAAGTATGCAATTATTGGGAGACAGACTTGTTAGCTGGTCATCAAAAAGGCAGAAAAGCGCTGCGATATCCAGTATGGAAGCTGAATATATAGCCTTGTTTGGCTGTTGTGCTCAAGTCCTTTGGATGAGATCACAGCTTATCGACTATGGCCTTGGATTCAATAAAATTCTAATGTACTATGATAACAAAAGCGCTATTGCCTTATGCTACAACAATGTTCAACATTCTCGATCAAAATATATTGACATCAGTTTCCACTTCATAAAAGAGCAAGTTGAGAACGGAGTAGTAGAGCTTTACTTTGTCAATATGGAGTATCAGCTAGCGGACATCTTCACTAAAGCCCTTGGCAGAGAAAGAATTGAATTTCTTATCAACAAGCTGGGAATAATTAAGTTTTACCAAACCGAGACCTGAAACAAATTGGTCTGATGAAGCTGAAGAATAGTGGTGGTACCTATTCAAATATCTTGTATATAATATGTATATATATTAAAAAACCAAAAAAAAAAGATTTTTCATTTTCAGAAACATTTATAAAAACAAAATACAAAAATATAAAATCTTTAAAACCAAAGAAAAAAATTAAAAAATAAGAAAAATATAAAAAGAGAAATAATGCATGTTCTTTCCCTCGCTGAAAATCGATAACATTTATGGTCTAGAAATGTCATTTAATAATAGAGTTACGAGGCTATAAATGAAGTTCGAGCAGAAGTTTCAAAAGTTTTCAAAACATGCCAAAATGGCTTGTTATTATTTCAGATAGCAACCCGGTCATCATCTTAAAGGCAAGTATTTCAAAAAGAAAACTTGACCTCATAACGAGAATTTATTCTCGGGCATGGTCTAATCTTTGAACACCACCCCAGCCCCCCTGTATTATAACGGGTCTAGTTAGAGAGGAAAATATGAAAGGTTATTTTAGGTGAGGTACAAGTTAGGTGATAATATTATTATTGAAATGTTACAAAAAACCCAAACCACAGACAACTAACCTACAAAAGTATTGAACACCTGCAAACAACACCCACATCTCCCTGGAGATAGAATTATTCAAATACAATCAACCAACCCAACCCCACGTCCTGCCATAAGACCATGCCAAGGCATATGTTTACTTTGCAACACAAGCAATGACTCGTGTCTTCCTAATATACAAATTAAATGTACGTGTCAATGCATATCATTGTCAAATAAGAGAAATCTTATTTTTATGATTGAAAAAAATTTATCTACACAATGAATCATATGTATTCTGTAAACACAAAAAGATTTCAAAGACAATTCGACCACTCAAACAATGACAATATCTCTTTAAATAGAAAATGGGTCATCATTTACGGGGGAGAATGTGTCATCAAATAATCTTTAAAAACGGACCTTTTTCAAAATATGTCACGGAATAAACGGATAAAGTTTTTGATAATAGATGAAGGATCAAATAGTCAGGGTGAGTTAATTTATATTAACTACAAGAGCTTTAGATGTCATTTGTTTCAAACTTTAGTGACTTATTTGCAATTTAAGACTTAGTTGATTCTCACGGAATAGATTTAAGCTTATCAATTCTTTTGAACAAACGATCTTGTCAAGTAGAATGATACGTACTAGGTTTGCTGATCTGAGGGTATCGAAACCAGCAAGGGGGAAGGAATAGATATACTAGAAATATAATGAGTACACGTGATAGAATTCATACCCTATTCTCATTTTAGGTCATTCCGGAAAGACAAATGTCATAACTGTAGAGAAAATCAGTGTTTTAACTTGTTACTTTCAGGTGCACTATTTCAACCATATAGGGGAAGAGATATCTTATGATTTTCATTCACGTATGCATCATAAACAGATACTAGGTGGGAAGTGTTGTAAGACATTTATTCTAATCTTGAGAAATTATTACTGTAAATAAATAAATATGCATCCTTAAATGGTTAATCACTAAGCTTATTTTTTTTAATATAGTAGAATTAGTTGACAAAAGAGGTACACATAGCTTTGATAAGTATGATGATTCCTTAAGTTAGTTAGTATTCTGCAGAAAGAAATGAGTACAATTAGGACTTAGCTTACTTATGGTTATCTATTTTCGAGACATTTACTTAGAGGAATAAATAAGACATCTATCCCGGACTAGTTGACTTTGGTGTTTCAATTTATATCATCACTATTGTGTAAGAAGAAATTTGGACATCCGAGACTTAATTGACTTTGGTGTTACGGTTTCGAATGAGTTGTGTACTTTGGATATTTGGGCTTTATACATCAAGACTGCTTGATGCGGCTTGCACATCTGTTTGGAATCTACACAAGAAAGGATTGCTGGTATAGAAGAATCTAAGACTACTTCTTAAATAGACTACGGGGAAAGACCTAACTAACGGCTTAAGCGACAATAACCATATGATTCTATCATATGAAGTTCCATCATTCAGGTACTAACCTCGTACATACTTAACTTGTGAATATATATATATATATATGATAATATAAAAATATAAATATAAATCTAAATATAATATGTGTGTGCGAGTGGTGTGTGTGTGTGTGGAGTGTGTGGTGTGTATGTAGACTTAATGGTTGATAATAAGGAGGATATTTATAAAAATTTCAAGAATTTACTTAGTAAATTCAAAAGAAATATCAAATTATTGTAACTCAACACTGTCCTTTAAACCCTAAGAAATAATTGAGGGGGGCATTAAAATGTTCCTAATAGATATTTTTGTAATATTTTATCCCCGAACGGTTAATCAATTGATATCCAAAAAAGGATTAACATTTTGGATAAGGGGAGAAAATGTGAGTAAACTGAACATAACTTGTACTGAAATGTGATCATATAAAATGGACTCAATGCACTCTACCATCGCAAATGTACTAAAATTACACATTAAACGGTGGCCCAAGTTAAAGGGCTCTTTTTTAGTGAAATATGAAAAACTCTCAAAGTAATAAATCTTTTGATATTTAAATCAAACACTTTGATAGAACTTTTTTAATGATTTTGAAGGATTTAGATGGAATAACTAAAAGACCAACCATAATACTACTTAAATATATGAGATTATAAGGTTGTGTTAGGCAAAGGTATTCCAAATCCATGATCCCACAGACCTAGAACAGGATGGATCTACCCAGGGATATCCACTAGTTAGTGTAGAAGTCCTTAGGTATGATACAAAAGGAGAAAAAGTGAGAATCAGGAAGAGTGCCGACTGATATGGAGCTAATACTGGAACAAACCCAACAAGGTATTAGTTATGAAGTCTCGGTAAGCACTGAAGGGGTTGAAGAATTAAAAAGAAATGTGAAGATAAAGGGTGAAAAGAAAGAATTCCTCCATACACTTAGGCAGAAACCGGGTCAATACATAAACTGTCAGAAACACTAAGTTGTTGTCTGACATTGAAGATAGTCATAGACCCAGTGACGATATGCACAACCCTCCCTAGACACTTAAGGTCTCTCAAAAGACTCTTGTTTCATTTCTCACGGAGATTACACGCATTTCTATCGACTTTCTCACTTCGAGTTATATGAATGAATTAAAAAGAGGTAGTTTGCTCACAGCCTTCCGATCACTAAACTAAAAGTATGCACTATTGATATCTAGAGCCAGAAAGGAGATCATCCATAAATCTCATTATGACGACTTGTCAAAATTATGCTTGCTCTCTCCACATAAATGTTCTACATAACGAGAAATCTATAAAGAATCCGTACGTAATCTCCTTAGATATTTGCCAGAACATTAGAGTTGATACTCAAGTTAATCACATTGAAGATGGGAAATCCTGATTGAGCCAACAACAACAACTCTTAGTATTTCTTGTACGATTCAAATGAATCAAACTTGTGACAACAGGAAAGAAACGATAGTGCGATTCTAAAATGAATCAAACTTGTTCCAGTAAATGAATTGACGGTTGATGATGAACTTTTGAAATGATTAACACTCTTGATGTGTCACAAAAACACTTTAGCAAGTGACACGTCAATTGATTTTCAAATTGATTTTTCTTTTCAATCAGTGAGACTTCATCTTGCTGGTTCACTCATACCGTGTTGTTTGCTTTAAGACACTCTAGTAATGAGAACGGCTAGTGCAGCTGCGAAACCCTGTCAAGGAGATTCTTCGAAATTCTACCTGATCACAGGCAGTATTTATACTGATCAACGGGGAACCGTGGTTATTGCAACCATATTTGACGAAGTGACAAAGACACTCTCGTCCATATATGTTGACTATCACTAACCTAAACCTACAGGTATTCCTGAAGATGGCAGCAGCTAGACGTGGACAAGTCAGATTCATAGCCGCATGCTTATACTCGACTAACAAAAGTAAATACATCATGAAAGCTTAAGTACATGTTTCAAAACTTCCGCTACTCTGATACCGAACGTCTTTCTCGAAGTGACGAAGTGTTATAGTTAAAGAATTTCAATAAAGATGTCTTATTCAAGATTTCAAGACCAAGAAACAACAACAGTATGAGCATGTCGGTCCTAATGTCACAAGTTTACAAGATGGAAAAGTTCACAAGATGGCGAAAAGAGATTATGCTTGGTTGATGATCTCAAGAAGTTCAAGATCACATATTCACATTCAAGTCAAGCTAAAGGAGCAAGCTCAAGCCTAAAGTCAAGAATCACTACATCAATTCACAAGTTAATGATTGAAGTTAAAGACTACGAGCTCAAGACTAAAGTCAAAGCATAGTATGCTAGGATTAAGTTTTTGTAAATTAGAGTGACCTCCCTTAGGGGGGAGATTGTTAGGAATATGAAAAGTCTCGATCACTTCCAATAATAGTTAGTCAAAGCCCGTAGTTAGTCAAATGTAATGTTAGTAATTTAATTAGGCCAAAAGGCTCATAGAAAGCCCACAAGCTCTCCATGGCCGGCCAATAGGGTAGTATAAATACCTTCTCCATGCCTTGGAGAGGGTGGTTGGTTGTTCATTTGTTTCACACACTTAATGCATTTTCTTTCTATGTTTACTTTCTCTCTCTAAAATGTTCATCCAACCACTCTCTCTCTAAAACTACCTCTCTTTCCCTAACCTTGTATGTTATTAGATATCTTTCACTCCTGTAGCAGACATTAGAGCTATTAGGATTCTTATAGCCATAACTGCATTTTATGACTATGAGATTTTGCAAATAGATGTCAAAACTACCTTCCTCAATGGACATCTTTCCGAAGAAGTCTATATGGTGCAACCTGAAGGTTTTGTTAATCTAAAATTTCCAAAACGAGTATGCAAGCTCAAGCATTCCATTTATGGACTTAAGCAAGCATCTAGGCAATGGAATAAACGATTTGATGATAAAATTAACAAATTCTATTTTAGTCAAAATCGTGATGAGCTATGTGTATATATGTAAGCTAGTGAGAGTTATGTCACTTTCCTAATCTTGTATGTCGATGACATATTGATCATGGGAAACAATATTCCAATGTTACAAGATGTAAAATCCTATCTTGGAAGATGTTTTGCTATGAAAGATCTAGGAGAAGCTGCATATATTCTTGGAATTAAGATCTACTGAGATAGATCAAAGAGGTTTATGTCAAAGTGCTTACATTGAGAAAATCTTGAAAATATATTATATGGAAAATTCCAAATGTGGAACTATCCCAATGCAAGAAATGATAAAATTGAGTATGTCACAAGGTGCTTCAACACCTGCTGAAAAACAGCTCATGTGAAATGTTCCATACGCCTCGGCTGTTGGATCAATTATGTATGCTGTGAGATATACTTCTCCTGGTGTTGCGTTTGCTCAGAACATAACAAGCCAATTTCAACAGAATCCAGGTGAACTTTAGTGGGCTACTGTTAAGAACATTCTAAAGTATCTTCGCAATACTAAAGATATGATTCTTGTTTACGAAGGTGATATGAAACGAGAGCTCAGGGTTTCTTGCTACACTGATGCTGGATATCTAATGGATGCTGATGACCTCAAGTCTCAGACTGTATATGTATTCATTTTGAATGGAGGTGATGTTGACTGGAAAAGCACAAAGCAAAGTATTTTTGCAACTTCATTTATAAATGCTGAGTATATCGTCGCGTTCGATGCATCAAAAGAGGCTGTGTGGATTCATAAATTCATTTCTGGGTTTGGTGTTGTTCCCACAATTGAAAAACCCATAAATATGTATTGTGATAATACTAGAGCCATAACAATATCAAAAGATCATAGAGTCACTAAAGGTGTAAGAAATTTTTGCGCAAAAGTTCACTATCTTTGCGAGACCATAGATATGGGTGATGTGAGGATAGAAAAAGTTCACACATATGACAACTTAGCTGATCCTTTTACAAAGGCTTTACCATATCCTAAGCATTCTGAATTGACTAGGAATATAGGAATGATACCTGCTAGTAGTCTCATGTAAATCTATGTTTTATTAGTATTTGGATAATTTGGCATTGTAAGATAGTTTTTAATTTCTGATGAATAAAGATACTTGGTGTTTGTTTTTTATTCATATAATAACTGTTATTCTATATTTGCATGTTTAATCAATAAGTGATTTATCATTCTAAATATGTCCATTGTCGGTTAACAAATATAGGAATATTGTTACATAAGGCAAATGTGAGTGTTGCTTGTATTATTTGAATATATAGATTGTTCCCGCCAAACTCATGTGTATTCACAAGGGATGCATATTGGATACCCCAACTTTCAAACATTTACTTTTGGATCCATGTCATGAGTAAGATGCTGACAAATGGTTTAATAAGCCATCCTTAAACTTAAGATACAATGTATGTGTGGATATCACTTTTTAAGTATAAGTCAAACGATGTCCTGAATAAGGTAGTTATAAAGGCTATTCTTGGAAGTGATGTGAAGCAGCGTCCACAACACTTGTAGTCAACAATGAATTTGTTCCTCCACTTGATATGTGTAGAAAGATACCATGGGCCCTCTCCAGAATTAATCAGATAATTGCATGGCCGTGCTAAAAGGGTAATTAAAGATGATTCTTGATTACATTTGGTAAATCTAAATAATTTCTATATCGAGAAACATAATGTTAAACTATATGGAATGAGTTAGGATCCATATCCATGGTTTAACGGTATCTAGAACAAAGGGATGATAATAGCAAGAAATACATAACCATTAATAGCTAAGATTACTCTTGAAACTTTATCTTAAGTATTTCTAATTTAAACGCAATGCGAGTGTAGCTAGACGTTTTCATTGTTAGTATAAATGCAGTCTTCTACTCCAACTCCCAAGTGGGAGCTATTGGATTATGTGAGTTGGAACCGCATGTTGTACATTAGAAATGAGTGAGCCTATTGGGGACACACACACGTTAATACACGAAGAATACGTTTTATTACTTCACGAAATAAATATTTAAATAGTCGTTAATTACGTTACTTGTTTAACTAATTTAACGGATATATTGAATATAAAACCAAGGGACTAAACCGGACAAAACCCAAACCACAAGGGAGGCCTTGTTTGGCTGACTCCCTAGATGCTTCTAGAGGGGGTGTTTGTTCGGCTATAGGAGAGGAGAAAAGGAAGGGAAAAATATTTGGATAAATATTGAATTTATACTAATCTTGTTGTACAAGAATTAGGTTTAGGAGGATATATATACACTCACCCTAAACCTCATTCATCATTCATTCAATCCCTAAATCACCAAGAAATTTCGGTGCTCCCTCCTTCTCCCAAAAACTCGACCGAAACCCAAAAATCCTTTTAGGGATTTTTGGTTCTTCCTTCCCAACCGAATTCGACCCAAAACCCTTTTAGGGTTTTTCGGTTTTACTTGTCCTCCTTGGTTAACGATTCAAGATTAAACATGAAGGTGTTTGTTTGGTGATCTTCCTAGCTTGACGATACACAAAACCCACTTTAGGGTTTTTCGGTTTTGGTTTAAAACCCTAACTGAATTCGGTTATTTGGTTTTCAGTGTAAACCCTAATCAGGGTTTACTTGGTTCGATTAGTTCAAGACTCACAAGGGTGCGTTTGGTAATCGATTTAACACATGGTGTTTGGTTCGTGAAGTCAAGGCTAACACACTTGGCGTATTCGGTTGACGTGATTATGTGAGCAATCGTAGAGGTGGTAATTTAACCACTACTTTGTTTCAAGTTCAAGATCAAGAGGTAAGTAATTGTTTACTTTAATTATGTGTTAATCTATATGCAAATCTAGATCCATTCCGCTGCGTACTCGTAGTTAATGGTTTAACTAGTTCTTAAAACCCAACAAAAACTTGTATGCTTACCAAACATTTGTATATCAAAAAAACATATGAGTTAACGGTCAAAGTTGTTTAAAGATATATATTTTTGATAACTATATGTAAGCTAGGTCTCCCAGTTCAGTTTTTGAAACTAACAGAGTCATTTAATTGCATTAATCTTGTATATGATCATAAGTTAAATACTTTATGCACAATTTATTAATTCTGTCCCTTCCAAATACACATTGAAATGCACCCAGGAGCTACAAGTGGTATTGGAGCCGAGACAGCACGAGTCCTTGCCTTGCGCGGGGTACATGTAGGTATGGCAGTAAGAGACACGAAAAAGGTATAGAAGTTAAACATACTATACTAATAAAAACACCAGATGCTAAAATCGACTTACTGGATTTGGATTTAAGCTCTTTGGCATCTGTAAGGGCTTTTGCAGCTAACTATCTTTCTTTAGACCTTCCCCAACACATACTAATGTAAGAAAAGCATACGATCCATTGATCAATGTCGAAAGTGTAAGATTAATTATTTTTATCGTTTCTTGTTGTAAGTAACAATGCAGGGGTTTTATCTCCGCCGTTTAAGCTCTCCAAGGACAAAATTGAACTAAAATTTTCTACTAATCATTTGTGTGTGTTTCATTCATCCACTTCTGAGCTATCGACTATTCAAACCATCGTATTTTATTTATTGTTAAAAAGAAACTATCGTGATTTGCAATAAGACAGAAAAAGAACACTAATTTTTGCGATAATAAACGTACGGTTCTACCAAAAGTGACAAATTCGATGGTTTTGTAATTCTATGGAATGGTAATTAAAAACATTATATCAATCGTTTTATTTATTTTGTCAGGTCATTTTCTTTTGACGAATTTGTTGCTAAGGAAAATGAAGATTACTTCATATGAACAGAAAACAGAAGGGATAATATATAACAACCCAAGAATTTGCATCAAATGCAAAACCTATTTTACTATTATCACAATTGTACGGGGAAATTTTTCGCTTTATTACATTACTTGCATTGTCAATATCTCATTAAGCAAGGTAACTTGTATAACTAAAGTAAACGAGCTTACGCAACCTATCTATGGCCATCCTGTCTTCATATATGTCAAGCAAACATCACAATATGTCAAGTCAATATCATCATATCCTTATTACAAAGTACATTATTCCTATAATGTACCATTCGCAACGTTATATCAAAACGGGCTCTAAACCGTTATCATATACCTCCAAACCCTAATCTCATGGAAGGGTTAACCCCTAAAGTGAATGCACAAGCTACTAAAGCATATGTACAAGTAATATGATATCTCATTTGAAATATAAAATCTCTTCAAGTCAAAGTACAAATCTCTAAAAGCTCAATGTACAAGTCATTAAGCATGATCTCTAAAATAGCCGTTTTACCTCCGTTTTCATTCTAATTTCTTCACTTAAGCAAGTTACTACACTCATTTTACAAGGTGTAAACCCTAAATATTCTATTCATAAACTTTCATACACATTTTTACACTCACAACCCTAATACAAAACTCAGAAACCCTAACCCGAGCTAAATACTACACTATGACCCGTTTCTTCGTTTTTATCCATTGTAAACCTAAACCAATACTCAAATAAGTTATAATAACATAAATTACAACATTCTCAATCATAATCCATTATCATTTCATCATTCTACTTCAATTATACAAGAAATGAATCCAGAAAACCCTAATTGTGCCCTAATTGTGATTTTGACCCGTTTACTCATTTTTAGACCATCTCATTCTCAAGTAAACAACCAAGAGTCATTTTAAACCCATAAAATGAGTTTACAAACCTTTATCCATCATTAACCATCCTTGCTTCAACAATGTACGAGAATTACAAAGCTAGAAAACCCTAAAAGCCTTATATGAACCCTAATTCCAAGCTACGGCTTATTCTTTCAATTTCGACCTATTTTAACTTAAACCAATGATCAAACTTCATTGATAATCCTTTATATAAGCCCTAGGATCTGTATTCCATCATTCCTAATCAAAATCATACGAATTATAAACCAAGAAAGTCAAGAAAACCCTAAACAAGCCCTAGTTGAACCCGTGACCCCATTTCTTCAATTCTAACCCGTTTTAACCCAAACCAATTCCTAATCTTTGCTAATTACTTTAATTCCAGACCTTAACAACCTATTTCATATATCCTTAATCATTATAAACACAATGTACCTTGGAAAAACCCTTGAACACCACGTCAAGCCCAAAACTGACCTGAACCACTTCCATATTCATTTTGACCCATTTAAAATGCTACCATGTGCAAATGACCACCCAAGAACCCTTCTAGATTCATAGTAGCAGCTTACTAAGCAGCTTTGACTCCTCCATGGTCAAGAATGAAGGCACCATGTGCATGTTTTTGCCTACTTCAGCCGTGGCTTCCATCTAGGCCATCCACACCTTCAATCTAGTTTCTAGCCTTAAAAATCACCATATAGCCTCTCCTACTCACCCCCTAGTTGCTCCACACATCCAAGAATAGAACCAAAGCTTCCTTAGTCATCTATGCTTCATTTCAGTATAAATAGGAGCCATAACACTTCATTTTTCTTCATCCCCCACTCTCTTATCTCATACCCATTATAGAAGCAATACTTTGCTCTAATAGATCCTAAGTGATCTTAAGAAGGCTCAAGTACAGAAAGGAAGCAAAAGAAACCAAGAAACGAAGCCCGGGAGTCGTTACTCTAGCCGTACGAAGCCGAAAGTCCCGATTCTGACCCGTTTCCACCATTTTTGCTCCTTGAAGCTCAAACCCAGGTTTTGAATGTTCTACTTCTGCTCCTACACCCTTATAATGTTCATATGATCCTAAATATACTCTTGTTAAAGTTTCATAGCTCAATTCATGCTCATTTTCCGTTTTGATCCAAAACCGTACACCCGAAACCCTAATTTCGCGTTTTTCTTAAAACTAAATGTTATAATGATTAAATATTGTTATAATCTATCCTAGCATGCTTAAATAATGTTAAAATAACCACTTTATTGATTAATGAAGGAATTTGAACTTAAAACCCACGCGTTTACGTTTTGAAACCCTAATTTGACCCATTTTGCTTCCTAGCTTAACGAATCGTTATTTTAAACTTGTGTTGCGTTAAAACCTCATATTTTAGTTTATTATAACTTATAAATGTTAAAACAACGTTGTGTTGCGACATAAAACACACTTCTTATTAACTCAATTCATGAATTATTAATAAACTTTCTATAACAGACTAAATGAAATGTCTTAAAGAATACAGGAAGACTTGCGCATTGGCCAATTTGGACATGTTCTTGTAATCAACAGTCCCATCGCAAGGGCTATATATTGTAACTTTCGGAAAACACAACTAAAGTGTATTGCTCGCAATATGTCATTTTATCAAAGTTAATAAACTAAAGGGGTCTATTATTCAACTTTTCAAAACTCCAAAGTTTACTCGTATATCTATATCAAAGAGACACACAAGCGACACCAACGTCGTCACAAACACAAATGCAAACATCCAAGGACCATTTGCTAATTTTTTCAAACCTAGGTCTAACAATATGTAACACATTTGATGTGAAAAGTCATACATAACCATGATCAATAACATTATCTGACATTAAATTTTAACTACGCTTCTCGTGACTTAACATTTCCATATATTGAATAAAAACGCTTAAAACCGATCCTATCCGGTAAGTATATTTACCACAATACTAGGGGATGAGCTTCATATTACGCCAGGTTTCCACTTGGTATTACGTTCTGACTGAGTTGGTTGCGGCTTTAACGATCTTAAAACGTGCCCTAGGCATCCTAAACCGTTTACTGAATGACTCTGAAATGTGATGGCACCGAACAGGTGATACAATAATGTCCAACATCATACTCAATCACAACTCATACAACTCGCTTAAAACCAAAACTTCAAAGTCACATTCAACTATCTATCCTACAAGACTTGACACATACATCCCCTCAGGCGAGTTGTGTGCAATCTTGGCTTCACATTATACTATCATATTTCACATTATATCCTAACATATCACCACATGGCTCTCTGAAGATTCTGCGTGATAGATGAGATCGTCCATCAGCGTTTCAACTTTCACCAATAATTACACATATCTAACATCTCGCAAGGTCAATTCATAAACTCTACGCCTTTACTCTATACTTTTACATCATTTTCTATAAGTGCCAAACCAGCAAAGCGGGGCGACATACAATGAGACTTGTTAACTACAGAGAACCTGCTTATATCATAACTCACGTTTATCTTAATCTAACAATACGGTGACTTCACTTTTACACAAGCGACCTCTATACATGCTTAAAAAACTCTAGATAACAAGTATATTTTTACAAGTTCAAATATGCATAATCCTGACACACACACTAATTCAAAGCATTACTACAGCGAGATCCCTAAGTTACATGTAATGCCACAAAAGTCCCTCTTATTCATCATGGAAACGCATTATCAATCACACATCTTCAGCGGCAGTGTCGCAAACAGCGACATATTGAAAGCTGATAGATCTATCGATGATTGAATAAATCCTGTATGTGTTAGCCGAATAGGTAACCAAAACACACTACAAGTATTTGAATTTACACATAGGTAAATATGACTCACACGCAATTACCTACCCCAGGGCCCTTACATCCTACTATAAACATTATTCCAACATCATTTTGTGTATATACTATAACAACATACTAGTCCGTTTGTCGTGACATGAGCTTAGACCAGACTATACCTATATATAGACCAAGACCAAATCAGACTATACAAGACAATAAAACTGCCAGTACACACCGTTAACTCACCAATAATTGCATATCCGTTGCACATTATACTAAACTACTACGGGTATATAATTACAGGTGACCCAATATATAATCCCAAACCAATCAACATTTTCATAATAATTGCGTGTTTGCAACATTATAATACACTACAACATTTATATCAAACTAAAAAAAATCAACAAGCGTGACTTAAACAAACAACATACATATTAATCAACCTTTAGAAGTCGTTTTGACTTCTCATAAGCATGAATCATACTACAAAGGTTATTGAGCACTACAATGGCAGCGGAGTGCGCAATGAGTAACAGTCGAAAGAGGCTAAACTTGTTATCCATTTATCAACTCACCATGATAAGAAACTAAATTTTGTGACATACCTATATCAAAAAACTCCTAGACTTTGAATATTGGAATGAAACGTATATCTTTTGAATACAAACACTCCTCTATCTACACGGTGTCAATTGTCACATATTAATGGATATGCGTTACGTAGTACACATCTGAATTAAACAACCCACAGACAATTAGCTTCCACACCGCTGCTATCACTATGAGAAAAAACACGTGGGAAACAGAGTTTAATAATATAGATCATAATAATAATATAACAAAACAATATAACATATATACATAACACAATATAATATAGACAATATTACGACTTTTAACGCTTTCTGTAACAATGAAAGTGGTCACAATCCCTAAGTGACGAATCTCGCAGTGAGCGAATACGGTGTGTGGATTCATGTATGCTGGATTTTATGTTCTAAACGTAGTCAGAAACATTTGTGTCAACAGTTACTCGTTCTATAGACGAGCAACACACAAAACTTAGCGTGTGTAGGATTGATTCATGCTGAGTGTCTAACTACAGTTCATATGTCTGTTCTAAATCAAAGACAGAGATAAAAAGAAAAAAAACACAAAACCTTTCTAGGTGTGTGACACTGGTCGTATGTGAATTGAAAGAACAACATAAAAATCACTCTAAAGCCAAATGAAATGGATCAAGTTTCAAATGACAAGAAGAGAACCTATAAAGCCGCTGCTAGTATTTTCAAAAGAAGAAATCTTTTAGAAAGTTCTGCATTCTGTACAAGAACTGGCTAAAAAGGAACAAGATACAAAGGAAACTGGATCAGAGGTACACAGATTAAAGAAGAGCTCACATACAGTTGTGTTCTTGGAAATAAATGAGCTTCACCAAGCTAAGGAAGATGTTGTTATATTCTAGAACCTAGCATGGTCACTTTGCAGAAACACTGCTTGGTTCATAATGAGCATTGACCAGTATTAATTTGTCTACAAATGGACAAAGCATATTGCAAATGCGAGGTCGTCATCAGGAGGGTCAGGTTTAGGTTGTATACCATGACCTTAGAATGATTAGTATACCCATTGATACTATTTTGACAAAAAGCAATTGATAGCAACATTGTTGTCCTCTAGAAATAAAATCCCGTCTTTTTATTGGATTTTCTGGTTGTGATTTATGTTCGTGGAATCTTGAATAATCTAATGAAGTTCCTCTTTGTGGTTTTCAGAGTTTGTAGTGGACTGTCTAATACTAATATATAGATTTTTGTTTTGTAAATGTCATGCAATCTCGATATTGCCGAGTATGCAACATGACTTATTGTGGCAAGTCATCGTTGTGTCTCGTTGATTTAGCCAAAATGTTCAATACAAATGGCTGTCGCTACAATCGTGAAAAGTAGCATTCTTGTACTAATCGTGTTTATATCGTGTTGTAAATTTACAATGTCTGGATAAGGTTGGAGCACAACATGCAAGATTTGGCAATCATCCCCGGCACTTTATTAAGAAAAGGCCATATCCGTACTAGACAACACAAGGGAATGCACAAAGAAACTCAAACAATGCCCTATAACACATACAAATAAGTGCACAAATCTCATTACATCATCTAGATGTTCCTCTCTCCTAATTTAACACATATCGAGAATTCTATTGTAAATTTACACTATACTAACAATATAATTTTAATTTATCCACTAATATTGTCTCTTATCTTTAGATATTACACAATAGATGCCTTAAAATAACACAAGCCATCATAATAGCCTATTTTAACTGTACCCTCACCTCATAGGCTTACAGAACCAATACACAGCACATAGGCTTATACAAACTAACATCTGCAGTAAGACTGAACAAACATATGCCTTCACTTAACTAAAACACCCTTAAATTTAACCAACAACAATAGCTCTTTATATTATCTAATCAACATTTATGTCATTTGACTATATTCCACTTGTTAATCAAAAGTATTATTATTTGATAAGATTTTACTATATTGCTCTTCAAAATAAACAAACTTATACGCTCTAAGTATTCTCTCAGTAGATGTCCTCATACTTATTAATTCTAATACTACAGTCACATTGTACTTATACTAAACTAGTACATATTCCATTATAACACTTAACATATTTACATGTATTTCCTTAAAATTTAACACTTACATATGTGCATTACAAACTTTAACTCAACACATTCTTTTTAATTTATCCATATGCCAACTATAACATAGATTCACACATCATGGCCTTTAAATAAACAAACAATGCCATATAAATTTATTTTACTAAATCATGCACTCTCTACAAACTAAACAAGGCACAATGCCTTTATAACTCAAACTAACTAAAGGTGAAATTAAACAGTACATGCCTCTACAAATTCTTAACAAACAATATGACTTAAATTTAACAAACAAATGCTTCTACTAATTCTTACATCAACATAATACATCTGCCCTAATTAACAAATTCACACACATGCTCCTAAATAAAACACCAGATTGCCTTAATGTATACACACTGATGATGCCTTAAACATAAACATAGCACACTTGCCTAATCTAAATCAAACATATGCATTCAAACTGAACAAACACATATGCTTTAAATTTAAAACAACACAGTTATGCCTTTAAATTTAACAAATAAATGCTTTTAATTGATCATATAATCTGACCTTACAGAATAACTACAAATTCTTTAAAATAAACAAACAGATGCCTCTTTCTAATTTGGAAGTTTAATCACTACAACTCTCAAAATCCAATAGGGAAGATAATAATTTGGATGAGTTAACAACACACTACAAAACATCCGAAAAAGAAGAATTAACAATGCCTTGTCGCTTGAAACACTAAAACACTAAACTGAGGCGCAAAATAAACTAAAACTTGCATACTAGTTAGAGCTAAGTTGCAAACCGATTGAAACAACACTTGCAACCTACAAAACCAAAAATTAGACTCTTGATGAACTTGCATCCACACTACGATAATGCCACCTTCTAAACTAAACAAAACACTGAACTGCAGAGAAATACCAAACAAAGATTTTGCCAGCCATTCGAACCAATCATTACTAAAGAGTTGAGCCAAGCAACCAATGACATTATCCACTTTCTTATGAAATAACAAATAGATCTATTTAGCTCCAACTCGCTTTGGACTCTCTTACTATGGGGACAGAGACACACAGACACATGTTTTGAAACACAACCGTAAACCCTGATTGTTAGAATGTTTTGTAAGTCTTTAATCTTTCCATACAACAAGATTTTTGCTCGCTTTTGTGTATAGATATGAGATATCTCCTCTTGCTACTCATATGGCTAATTCGCAATCAGCTGCTGTCACAACTCAAGCCGCAAATCATAGATTTGCCCCTCTTATTGCTGCAAGATTACAATTCCATTCAATATAGACTAAAAGACTGCATCATATCTTGCCATAACTTAAACAAACAGATGCCCCTTATTAATATCTTATTTGATATTCTTAAACTGATAACAAACATACTCCTTAACAATTACTGAAGCTTTAAAATATAATAAAACTCGAATGATTTTCTTATAAATTTTCATACATACATAGTGTCTTAAATTTAACAAAGAAACACATGTCCTTTAATTTAACATACCAAAATGCTTTAAAATGTTAACACATATTTTCTTCACAATATTCACTACAGACGCCTCTTATAACTATCCCAAAAATCATCTCTCTACATGCCCTTAAAAATATACCAACAGCAAAGTGAGTGCCTAAAAACATCAAATCTAATAACCCAAAACAAGATAAGATTCCCCTTACCTTCACTGAAACACACTCCTTATATAAACCTTACACGCATGCGCATCAATGCGCTGTAACATTCCTTCCCTTTCGCTCACACAATTCACAATTCCATGAAGCATATACTCAATAAGGCGCTCTCTCATAGACTTTTTTTCACTCAAAATCCCACATTCATTCCGACAAGCATCACCCTCTTGTCCAATTTCTCAAAAACATAAGACATAGTCATAAATTCCTTCTTCGTCACGAAACTCAATAACAAACTTTTGCTTACTTATTCCCCTATCTTTTTATTCCATCTTCTCTTCTCCCGTCTAGTCTTCCCCTCCCAATGCCCCTACAAACACAACTCCCCCCCTATACTCAACTCATCTCTCCTCCAACTCCTCTTACTTCATCTTCTCCAGAATGCACAAAGCTACCAAACACCAATCCCCTATCCCTAGTGCATTCACCAAGTCCCTCTCTAAACGTCTCTCTATAACCTTACTTCTCCCAAAATGTAAGGCGCGCAGACGAACAATTTTCTCAATCCCTCCTGCTACTGAACCATACCCTCTCCGACTCTCTTCGACGTCCCTACACACCAAGACACTTAACCAACACGCACCTTCTCCGACCATCCGCGATTCCCCAAAGCAACTCAGCTCGCTTGCATCATATTGATCCTTTCTGTCCCACCCTCATTATACTTTCCCTTCCCTACGAAATAAAGTCTCGTTACGTACCCTCACCACTCCTGACTCTCATGCTTCAATCATCCATCCCGCCACAACTGCCCTCCCTCGCCTGATACCCTCCAATAATTTGACAATCTCCCCCTAACTTCCTTCCCTTCTTATACTAACTTCTCACTCCAACACCAGAAGAACCCACCTTCCCATTTCTCAACCTCACTCACAATCCCCATCCCAACATTTCACCCAATCCCTCCCACTCCGAGCACACTCCTCGCCTCCCGCAATAAAAATTCAAACCAGCACTTATTCAGTATCAATCACCAAAGACTATCGTAATCTCACTTTCTTACCTTTATACGTCAAACCCGCTCCATTAAAGTCTATAACTCTATCTCCATAACAGATTCCTTTTCCTTTCACTAATCCTTCTTCTCACCCCATATCCCACACCTCCTCAAAACAAATCCATAAACAAGAAATTCTCATCCACTCCACTTTACTTCCTTTCATGTATCATCCCCCTCTCCAATTTCATACACCTCTATCCCTCAACCCATCCTCTCCTCGCAATCCCTTTTCAATCTCTCCCCTCCACCCATTGCTCTAATTCTCCACCGTACCACTCCAATCACACCCCTCTTGCCCCTATCTATCAAATATCTCCACCCCAAACCTCTCAAAATACTTCCGTCTCCTCCAACAATCACACGCATTTTGCTCTCCAACATCCAAATCCCTTGCCACTCCTCAAGACCCAACTCACAAAAGAACGCCCCTATCTCTGTGCACTCGGTTCGATTACTCCAAATGACTAATCCTCATCCACTACCACTCAAACACCTATGTCCTACTTCACTACATACATCATCTCTATCTCTTCCTCCCCTGCCATAGTCGTACCCTCCTAAATACTCGCACAAATCACCTCACCTTTCTTCACACCACAACCTACAATAAACAAACACCGCCCGCACGACCCTCCCATTCCTATCAGACCACCCAAACTCCACAGACTGAAAACACTCGCGGACAACCTGCCTTTATTGCTACACACCACATCCCACAAACCCCATTCTTCTCTACGACAACCACACCCTTTTCGTACGATGTTCGCACTTACCAATCACCTTCTCCTCTCTCGCTCTACCTATTGCCATGCTGCTTCACACAACATATCTCTAGTCCAGAAAGCCCATAACTCTATGCGGCCACATCTAACCCCGGCCAAAGACAACAACAGCCAATAAACAAAGCAAATCTCACTCTCACCCCCGCGAACTGACTCACGCAAGAACGGAATCATCACCAAAATTTCACCTCGCTTGTATCCTCTCCGTAGGCGTGGCCCCTTTTTCTTCCCTACGGTTCACATATCGCTTTCTCACTCCCGACCCAAATTCACTCTATGAGAACTCTTCTCAATCCCTCAAAGACCATCCGCCTTACATGCACCCCCAGTATATTCTCCTCTCAACCAAAAACACCCCCCACATCCACTCCTCTCCTATCATAATCTCGTAAACTCACCACTACGACTCTTCCTCAACACACAAATATCATTTCTCTCCGCCATCCAACTCTACTCAGTCCACCCCCACGAAAATCCCTCAACGGCATTCCTGAATCCACTCGAAAAAAACCCTCCTCCATACCAGGACAAGTTCTGCTCCAAAACACCCCACATAAATTAGACTACAACCAAACTTTACCCTCCCTATCTTCCACCACGAGGACCACCTCACTAATTTACTCCTCCTATCCCTCTTCCGACTCTCCCCTTCCTTACCTTCAATATACACATACCTCCACTCACATTCCTCATCAACCACAACTGTTACATCTATCTACTCAACCTTCGCGGGACATCACAGACTCAAAAGAAGTCTTCCATCCTGCAACGACCAGACTCACCAAAGATCCCCTACTTCTCAACGAGCCCTTTTTTTTCTCCCCATATTTCTCTCATACCCATCACTTCCAAAACTCCCCAAAGCGAAGCGACTTAATCCCTATACTCTCTACCCACTTACAATCTACCTCAATCTACCTCAAACAAGATTTTCTCACCCACCCTCAAACCTTTCCCCTTACCATTTCCCTTCGTCTGTCCACCACCCCATCCATCAAGCTCTTCAACTTTCACCCCAGACTTTAACTCATCAGCACAAGCCTCTTATCAACTACTCTCCTTTACAATCATACTCCCCCCCACTCGACCCATCTGCGGAGATGTCATACCCCAGATACCCCTACATGCAAAGTATAAATTCATACCTCTTTCTCCATCCCAAACCTAATCCTCGAAGTTTCTTCCGATATTCTCATACTATTCCATCGTGCACAAATTCCCAATTCCTTATACATCCACCTCAAAGCTATGTATACTATATATACCTCCCTCTTAGCCCACGTTTACTTCCAGATCAAATACACCATCAAGACAAGCGCCACCTAAGAATAACGGCCAATCCATTTTTACTCCAATAGCGTGCGCTTTGTTGGTGTGTGGGTGGGGGGGGGTGCGGGGAATCACGGTTCCACTGTTCTTTTCCCTTCCTTCTTTCCGCTCACTCAGAACCACCTACACACTCAATATTCACATCCCACACTACCAAATAATCAATTACTCCAGTACTCCCTTCACTTTCTTAACCATCACCGTCAACCCTCGCCACCTATACATCTCTCACCCACCACAATCCTCACCAAAAAACACAATCCCACGGCTGACACCAACAATCCAACACAACCCCGCAGACCCCAACACCAACCAAAACTACCAACACTCCTAACCTACACCTCCCCCACAATAAGCACCATACCACCAACCCCCCAACCCTAGAACCGCAACAAAACGCCCCAAAACACACGCGCGCGCCCTCAACACAACGGCCACAATCCTACCCAAACCCCTATACTCCACCCACCTCACCACAAAAACCACCAACTCTCACACCTACCACCATACCACCCAACACCTCCCTCAAAGAACCCCAACCAGTAACAACCATCCGCACCAACCAAAAAAAAACAAATAATCAACCCCCCCAACCCGAACCACCAACCCCAACAACAACCCCAAAACAAACACACCAAAACCACCAAAAACACCAAAAACACACAACAAACCACCCCCACTCAACCCACTAAAAATACCCCACCAACCACATCAACACTCCCCAACCAACCAAACCCAAAACTCACAGCCCAAAAACCTCCCCCGTATTAACAACTACTTCAAACAAAACAATCTCACCAGGCAAAACTCCAGCTAACCGTAACCACCCCCTGAAACCCTACTCAAACTCAAGGACATTTCCCACTAACTCAACCACTCTCGTCCTGCAGATAATCATATACTCAAACACACAGCATACCATATTACATACACAAAAACAAATCAAACCAACAACCCCCTACTCCTCTATAAAACAAAACTACATACCCGTCCCCCCTCGCACATCCAGTCATAATACTTCACAGCCAACCCCCATTGACCTCCGCCACTCGTCCCTATACTACAGATTTATTTCCACGCGCTATATCCCTTGTATTCCCTTCCCCCCCCCATCTTACAACTCCGGACACTTCCACCTCTTTCCTCCCTGAGTAACGCCAAACAAATGGACGTTTCCTTACCATACCCCAACTCATAGGATAGGTCTTATGTATCCTCTCCTCCCAAAGGCTCAACACCCCCTAAGATACTTCCCTCTCAGCACCTCACACTCAAAATCGCAAAAGCCCTATCACCCCAACCACTAACGACACCACCCACTTTCTATCGCTCCAACTCCACCTCCCCTTCAACTTTTCTTCGCACAGAGACCAAACAACTAATAATTTTCGCTATCCCCTTCTCACCCATTCCTCTCCCAGAAACCTTCTGCACCAACAGCCCCTCCTCACCCAGAAAACTCCAGACCTCCCTCTGCTCCTTTCCTTTCACCCCTCCCCTCCTCCTTTCACTTTCGCTCCCATTAACCACCTCACTATCCCCTTATCCATCACGCCACCAAAATCCCAATCATCTTCTCCCTCCATATCATCCTTCCCTCGGACCTACCCCCCTATTGCTCTCCCCAATGGCCTCTCCATAAACCGTTTTACACTCATTCTACCGGAATCTCACCTCCCCAGCCGATTCGTTCTCCCTAACTCGCTTATCGTCCGACTTCTTCCGTTCCTCTAACTTCTTCCATTACCTCCCCTTGTCTCTCTCCCTTTCACAACAAACCTATCTCTACACTTCTTTCTCCCTTTCTTTCTACAACTCTTCTCTATTTCCTCTCACTAAATTTCACGAGACCTTGACAACGTCCAACCAACCCACTTCAGACACTCATTCTACCCTTCTCCTACCAACTTTTACCTCCCTCTCAAAATTCTCCTCTCACCCTATTTCACTTCTCCGACCCCTATCCCACCACTTTCCTCGTTACTTACTTCCTCTCTCAAGCCACTTACCCCCCCCCAAGATTTCTCCCACACCGTAACCACGTAGAGCCAACGCCCTTCTCTATCTACGCACTACCATCCATCTTGAATCCTACTCATCACTCCTCCTTCCTCGTCCCTTCTTCCTCCACACATCACACATCATCATTTTTCCTCACCTACGCCACCCCTACCTTTTCTCCACAAGTTCTCTTCATTGCTGTTTCCTATATTACCTCCCGACCAAATACGCGATCATCTCTCTTAATTAATCCTAGAACTGGATGCTTATTTGTTTTATCATCTAAGAATCCCTCCGTCTCTCATCTTCTAAATAGACTTACTTTACCCCCCACAACATCATGTGTATATTCCTTCTACTCAATCCCCGCTTTCCTCATCCTTTCTACTGTCCTCTTTTACCTTCGCCACATTACTCAACCTTTCTCCACACCCGATTCCTTTTCCCTCCTTTCTTCAACCTCCTTACCTCTTTCTCACCACCCAACACCTCGCCACTTCACACTCCACAACCGCCGCCTCCCTCCCTCCCTCTCCTCTTCTTCTCCACCTCTCTCACCCTTTCTCCGTTGCCTCAACATCTCTCGCTTTCACCCCTCTAATTATCCTCCATTTCTCTCCCCAAACCCATCTCCAGATTGATTCCGCCCCATGCTTTAATACACCAACACATGCTCTCGTCTCCATTTTCTTTAAATTCCCCTCGTTCCCACCGCTCGGCATCTCCTTTCGATTCCATTTTCCCTCCCCTTAAAACCTCCAACTCGCAGAAGATCCTTCCTCCTATCTATTTCTTTTCTTCTCAATCCGCTTCGGGCTTTTCTACAGTACAAGTCATCTCACAAATCTATCTTCTCAAAACCTTCACTCTCCACCCCTACCAGGCACTATCTCTCTTTAACCTTGTCGGCCTCCTCCATACCCCTCCCGCTCCCACCTTCACAGTCACTTCTCACCTCTTCAAACACCCACGTCGTCCTACCCCTCCTCCTTCTCCTCCTTTTCTCTCTCCACCACTCCACC
The DNA here is from genome assembly GCA_026074375.1 of Tanacetum coccineum. Lineage (NCBI taxonomy): Eukaryota > Viridiplantae > Streptophyta > Magnoliopsida > Asterales > Asteraceae > Tanacetum > Tanacetum coccineum. The sequence continues at coordinate 56,219 of BQNB010011360.1, read as the reverse complement.
TCACTGACCCCTCATACTCTCCACGGCTACTCCTCTCCGCCAAAGGCACATCCTCCCTCTAGCACGCACACGTCCTCCCACCCGTTAGCCCCTCACCCCCTCTACCCCTTTCCCTCCACATACAGACTCTCAACGCCGATCTCTCTTTTTCTCGCTCCCCCACCCCCTTTCTACATAAACCACCTCCCCAACTCCCTACTCAACAGTCCCCCACCCCCCCCGCCAACACCGCCTGCAGTCTCACTACCACTTTTATTCACGCCTTCCCCTCACCCGTCCGTTTATTTTCCTGCTCCACTAAACTTCTCGCACCACTTCATTATCACAACTCACCAACTCTCTCTCATCGGATCCCCAAAAGCTTCACACCTCCCCTCTCTCTACCCGACTCCCAGAAAGGTAAAGCCCATACGCCCTACCCCCCCCCATTTCTATATCCTTCCTCTCAATCTACAAATCGCCGCGCCACCACCCCCTAACTGCCCACTTCCACCCCCAACTCTATATACTCTCAATTCAACAGTTCAGCAGACTCCCTATCCAACTGCACCCCTTTCTCTTCCCTCCTTTCTCAACCGACCAAGCCTCACCACATCGACCACCATCTATTTTCTCCTTTCTCTTCATCGCACGACATTTCTTCACAGCCTCCTTCTTACCCCTCATCCCACCCCCAAACTTTCATCTTATTATGACGCTATCTCTAAACTCACCCCCTAGCTCATCTTCACCACGCATGCCTACTTATCCTCCTCGTTATGTACCCTTATCTTCTCAAGCACCCCCCCCTCTGACCGCCCCCCTACCCCTCCTAAGAATTTCCTCCCTACTCGAATCCCCCCCGATTTCCCCCTAACAACTTCCTCATCCCATGAAGCACACTCTGACAACACTCAATCCCCCATTCCTCCTACAACCCTACCCCTACATTTGTCTCCTCGCCAATCATAATGATCCTTCGGACAGAACCCCTTCTTTCCCCTTATCCTCTCGCGCTTCCACCACACCTCCTCACCCGCTCCTTCCCAACCCCCGACCGTCATCCTCCTTCTGACAATCCTCCTACCACCACTCTCCTTCTCTCCCCACAATTCTCCCCTTACACCCTACCTCATCCCACCAACATCTCCTCCATCTCACAACTCCCCCATTTTAGCTCACAAAATCACCTTTCACCTCCGCCGCCATCACAAAATGACTCCCACAAATTCTACAAGCCCTCACCACCGATTGGGAGTCCATTCACTCCTTCACACGACTGCTTATATCTCCGCCTTCATATCCACCAGAGCTCTCACACCCCCCTAAAACCGGTCTCACCACTCAACGTCAAGAGCAACGTCCTCGTACCCGTTCACCCTCTACATTCACTCCCTTTCGACCAGAATATCACGAAGTCTCCATTTATCTCCTCAATCCGCTCAATTCTCCAACATAAAACCCCCCCCTCTCCCTTCCACTATTACCACAACCACGAAAATTCCCCTTTATTCAACTCCTCTTCTACATTCTCCTCCACTCTTCATCTCCTCACTCTCATCTCATCCCCCTTTCCCTGCGACAGGTCTAGACATCTCCCCCATACCATCACGCTCCCCCTCTCCATTATCTACCTCGCTTTCTTTTTCACCCCCTCACAAAACTAAACCTCCCCGTCTTTCCTCCCATCCACCCGCTCTTTTCTCTTTACACACCTTTCCCTCAGGATCCTTCAAACCTCCCCACTCAATCTCCTCCCTCAGCCCATAAATCTACTCAAAAACCACCCACACTCTAGCATTCTCTTCTCGACCAACCCCCACTCTCACATCATCTACTCCCTCCTTTTGTCAGACAATTCTCCCAATTAGCTCTCTGCATTATCCTTACAATTCGTCGCATCTCCACTCCACGGTCTGACTCCCCAAAACCCCCTATTCTCGTCTCCCTCTTTTATCTTTCCAACAAGACCACATATCACACGAATATTTATCCTTCCCCAATCCCTCCTCACGATGCCACATAATCCTCCACTTCCCCCGTCTCTACCATCACCACACCGCAAAACACAAACCCTCCTACTCCACACCCCATCCGAGCACGATCCCAACACACTCACCCACTCCCCGCTAAAGTTCTCCCCGCCTCCCTACTTTCTAGGGCCCTCCCCCGATTGTTTACCCTCTCTCCTTTCCTCATTTTTAAATACATTACTCTTATCGTTCTACTCCTCTCAGAAATCCCATCCTTCCTCCCATGTACCCCGTCAAATATAGTTCTACCCATCACTTCTGCTTAGATACTCGAATTTATCCTATATTGTTTCAATTGGCGTCTACCTACCTCCTCTCCTTTACACCCTCTATTTCTTATGTCATTCAGAAATCTTTCCCCCTTACCTAAAAATCACAACTCCGCGCAGTCTACCAATGAGACAACTCGCCCAACTGTGTCGACCAAATCCCTACAAAACGCCCTTATCAAAGAGTGCGTCTGGGCTTGTTGCTTATTCCTATTCCTTCCTTCTGCTCACCAAAAATCCCCATACTGCTACCCAATCCCCATCCCAAACTCATTAATCTCCCCGCTCATACAATCCAATAATTGTTCTCCAAGTCTCTAGTTCCGATAGCGACTACTTCACCCTTCTCGATCCCTGTGTGTGTGTTGGGGGGGGGGGGATGTAGTAATTATCCTTCCCCAACAACACACAGACACACCCTAATATATATAATAACACACCACACGACGCCATCAAAAGATTGTATTATAGATTCCCTAATTATTCCTATTCCTCCTCTTTACCTTTCCCCTTATTCCTCCTCCGATCGGTTCTCAACTTGTGTCGTTTATTCTTTTCGAAGAGTTACCGAGAAGCTGTCGATTATAAGGTTTAAGTTTGTCTTGTTCGTTGTCCCCGTTATAAAATATATGTGAATTTAACTTTTATAAACCAAAAAGAACAAAAAAAATTATGTAAAATTTCTTTTTTATGCATGATGCGAAACAACTCATATCGTTTCCCAATCCTCGGTAATCTTCACTCATCAACAGCAAACAGGCCCTACCGACACTGTTTGTCTGAACCATTTTAATCTTGGAAGAACCATTGAAAATCCAGCTCCTCCCTACTCTCCATAGAATGATACCCGACTATGGCTCAATTCCGAAGCACCCACCGCGTGTTACGAGATCCAACAGTGTGCCCGAAGAAAACAGACCCCGGACAACATTGAGCTTAAGCACGGTCCTGCTAACCTTGTTCAAAACAAGCAATTCTTTGACAGTTACAAAGAAGATCTCATGCCCCACAGAAGAAAAATACAAGCACATCCGATATATCAACAAGATCACTTTCTAAAGATGAAGTTCCCGAACGTCCCGAGTACGATCGGTAAAAGCTTATGCTTTTTCCCCCCCTTTTCCCCCTCGAGGGGCAGCCCTGATTTATTGCTTGAGAAAGAACCCACCTCGATCGATTCAAACATGCGATATCTTGTTTCGAAATTTCACATACAACAAATTGTTCCCAACTGTCCGTCAAAACAGATAACAAATCTTCGAAAAATGAAATCAATCACGTAGATTTTCAACAAAGATTTGATGAGACGTTTTATGAAGCTGGAGACCCAGATTTAAAGGACTTCTTCGGCAATGTGTCCACAATCATGGATTTTCAGAATTGCATAAAACTCTCGATACACTTCCTATAATGGCCTTTAACTCTAAAGATCAGGATTCAATAAATTCCGCCGCGGGTGGTAACGTTTTGGAAAAAAAATGGGCCTCGAGATTTGGCCTAAGAATCATTGAAAGAAATACCAAAAAGTTCGTAATTCACGCAACAAACCGGATTAGTAGCCAAAAGTGAGCGCCCATTCGAGCACTAAACAATTCCACCCACCCCCACGCGGAATTTCTTCTCTTCCGATGTTGCTTGAGATACTAAAGATATGGTGAAAGCCTTACTTCTATTCTTGATAAGAAAAATCAATCTCCCCTCTCCACTCCCCCATCATCCTCCCCACTCCAAATCTCCTCAAATCTCCCTCCTCTCCTCCTCACCACTCCTCAATCACCCCCCTCCCCTCTCACCAATCTCCCTACTCTCAATCTCCTCTATCTCCCCCTCACCGCTCTCATCCTAAACTACTTGTTTCCTTTCTAACTTTAATATCTAATCTCTCTCATCTCCCCCAATCTCAATCTCAATCTCCACTCCCTCAATCTCCAAAAAATCTTCTCCTCCGCGCTCCTACTACTACTTCCTACTTTTACTAACTCTCTTACACTACTTATTCATAAACATCTATTCACTTCTCGCTTACATTTTGAACTCTCTACTCTCTCCCTACTCTGACTTATAACTTAACTCCTTAAAATCTTCTATAACTACCTCTTACTTACTCCTTACTACCCGTAAAAGCGGTTGAGGAAAGTTGTGTTCCTTGCGGTGGTGCCATTCCCTCTATCAAACTTGTCCAGTCACCACATCTGTGAAATGTTTATCGAGATAATTATTCAAAGAAAATTTCTCACCTTTCGTCCCTCAAGATCAACAAAGCAAGCCCAAAGCAAAGTTTCCTCATTCTCCGTCAGCAAGCGAAGCAACAGAAGCCGCAGCTAACTACAACAAACAAACAAAACCCAGAAACTACAGAAACAAAACACCGTGTTATTCGAGAAAGGCCACGCCCGAATGCAAATCAAAGATACGGAACCAACTTATTCACCTAAATCAAAATTCGACCCTCCTAATAAAACCTCCCACTGAGAACCTACCCCTCACACCTCGAGCCTCCTCGCTCCCCTCTCCCCCTGTTTTTTTTTCCTCCATGTCAAAATCAAAATCAAAATTTGCAAAATCAAGGAAACAATCAGAATCGTGATAACAAAAAACAAACAACAACAAACCAAAAACCGGGCAAGGTCGGGGGAATTTCAAAAAATCAAGCACGCAGCTTAAAAAACGTCAATACTATACCAACCCAACAGCCCCGGTTCACCATTCAATTTCCACAAAGGTCAATCTATGACCGCTCAAGTTTAGTGTCAACAACAAAGAAAAATAAACACAACGTCCACCATCTGCTTATCAGCTCCCTCCCCCTACAAGCTCCAGCTAAAAATACTCCTCAAAAATAAATTCAATGGAGTATCCCCGCAAAGGAAGATTTCCAAAAGTCCTACGTAAAGGCTAATGATTGCTGTGATGAGGAACATGCAAACCTTCAAGGGTCCAATAACAATGGCAAAAAATCAATTGAACCCACAAGTCTTCACGGACATGCCTACTTCCATAATTTGTCGACTAAACTCTCCGCATCACCAAAATAACCAACGAAACGCCGTCTACACTCACTATAGCCCACTTACTTTCTTTACTCGTTCTTACATATAGAGTATTTCGGGGAAAAATAACGCTAGGCGAAGAGAAGCAACTCACCCAAGTTCTACGTCCCTAATAACACCCCCACCCCCCACCCCCCCTTGATCCCCTCCGCCGCAAAGGTACCCCCCTAATTCGCCCTCAGCAAGACGGGCAGGCCCGTGGCCCAACCACCCCGCCTGCCGCGCCCTGTACCCAATCCCCCTTGACCAAATATGCGCACCCTACTTCCCACGCACGGCCTATCATTACGTCATTCAGTAAAAATAGCTTATCAAGCCACACACCGCATATTGCAACCAAGCAACGGCTGTATCCACCGACTGGGCTTACCAACCTACTACCGTAAACGAAACAAGGGACCCGCCACTGTCCCAGCACGAATCCTCTTTAAAAAACTTAAAAATATAACACCCAAACTCCCCACCTACAACGCCTCATACTAACCCCCCACCAATTGATTAACCAACAAACCCCCCCCCCCCCCCCGAACATACATCCCAATCAAAACCATCACCCCGACACGACCAACCTACCCCCCAATACCCCCCAAAAAACCCAACACCCCCCGCAGGTACATCAAACACCACCCCCGCAAAAAAAAATTAAACCACCCCAAATCCCAAAACCAACAGACCCCACCCCCCCACCATCCCCATCAACAAATACAAACAAAACCACCACACAGACCACCCCAAAACAAACAACAAAACCAAGCCCAAAACCCAACATACCACAACAACATACAAACACCACCACCAACCATCCAAACAACAACAAACCCCAACACAACGAACCACCCAAACCCAAAAACACCAGCCCTACCCCATTCCCTATCTCCCATCTGGACCCACCATGCCCCAAAGACCCACGTTACCCACCTCCTGCGAATAAAAACTGACAGTACCCTACACCTACCTACGACCCCCAGAATGTCCAACCACTCTCTTGGAATGTCGCCCGTAAGTCATTATCATGACTCAATCTCAGATCCCAATAAAATGCTAAACCCAAGTTAAGTGGCAATATCGATTGCCTAACCATAAAAGTGATCACATATTCCCAATTCCCCTACAAGAAGAATGATGAATTGATACGTCATTGAAATAAAAAGGCTAAACAACCGACCAAATTGAGCAACAATTTTCACAGACGAAATCTTTAAGAGATAATGGTTATAGTATAACGAAATTAGCGGGCATTCAACGGATGCGCTAGAAGCTAATTTTCAAATTTGGATATGCCAAAAAATTTCCCTATATACGCTATTTCTTCGGAAACACTATAAACGACTCTAAAACAAACAAACCTTAAAAATCTGGGCCAAACCACCTCCCCGCAATCGTTATCCCCGATTCTCTCCGCCCCCCACCTACACAATCCCTCCATCGCCAAATGTGCACCCCCCCCTTCGTGAACACAGCCCAACCACCCTGAACCGCCCTCGACTCCTCTAACAACGCCCGTGACCACCCCCCACCTCCTAAAGGGGCGGCCCCCCTCTAGGCGTCAAACATAACCAACAAAGATCCCATGAGTAAACCCCCACACTACAGGTCAAACAATATCACATGTCGCACACGCCTAGTCCTATCTTAGGCGCGATACAAAAAAGCTAGAAAACTAACCCCAAAACCAATCACATGCCAAATACCGAATGGAAACAAACCATCTCAACAACCTGAACTAACCCCCGCCTCTAGGAATAAAAAGCGACACTAGAACTAGAACCGTTCGAAATCCTAAACCGAGATCGTATCGCTGAAGACGTCTTATGTAACATGTGGGAAATGTTCCAATTTCCAGCAGATTTCTGGTTGGTACAGATGGGCCAGACCCCCGAGAACCATCAATTCTTAGGAGAGTTTCTTAAAGAAATGACACAGACGTAGCATTGATAGATTTATACGAAGGTGAAATACCCCTTTCGTGTATTGCAGATATGCATTATCAGTTAATCTTGACCAAAACTTCGCGAATACACGCTAATTACAACATCAATATGACTGGAAAACCGAAATTGACGTCATTGGTTGATAATGGCTTGTAAGAATAACTCTCAAGAAGTATCTAGTGGTTTTTCTAATGTGATCTCGAGTGGACAATCCCAGTCCTTACTATGATCCAATCGTCCTCCACATAACTGCATCTTCGACTTTAAAACTCATACGGGGACAGTGATTTTCCTCCTTTTCGAAGAAGCTGACTATTTCCCCCCTTGCATAAGATAATGATCCAACTTTAACCGGAAGTTGATCCAAAACATATTATGAACCCTGATGGGGCCAATCTTCTCCTCTCGAAGCAATTCTTAATAGTGATCCTCACCCACCCGCCCTCCTAATCAAGGAAATTATTTTCCCAGAAACTCGAAAATATCTTCCAATTTGTGAAGCACACAATAAAAATGCTTCAGTAATGAGCCCACCCAGAGGTTTTGAACTCACGGACCTTTGCCCACCTCATTTAGATATGCATTCTGAAAGTAACGACAAGTTGCCCCGTCATAAATGCAAGAGATTTTGAAAGAAGAGGAAAAGGCCGCTCTAGATACGAGGTTCCTAAAGTCCCCACAAAGCGAGCCATCGCTTGAACTTTCCGATATTAAGGGTATCAACTCCAAGCGTTTTTACCCAACAAAAATCTCAATTGAAGAGGACAACGAACCAGATGGTTTGCAGCATCAAGACGGGAAAATCCAAAGATCCATGACGTCATTCAGAAAGGAGGTTTAAAAAAACATTGACTTGCCAAGAATTAATTTTTAATCCGATCTCTCTCTGATAGTCCCCAATGGGTTAAGCCCAGTCCGGTTCAGGCAAACACTTGTAACGAAAAAAAAGGGTTGCAAAGTGAAATGACACGAGCGTCAAAAAAATGATAAAATGATATAAAAAATAATACCCCGACTACTGTCGGATTGGTCACAAAAGGTGTAGTGTGTGCATTGACTATAGAGAAAGTTAAATGAAGCTATAAAAAACCCCCACCACCAAAACCCCCCAATAAAACTATACCGCAGCAAACACCCGAAGGAACCACCCCCCCCCACCCCAACTTTCATTTTTTCCATTTTATTGCCCTTTTGCCCTTCATCATAAAAGATGCATTTGGATCAAATGCTTCGAAAGACTCACGATAAGACACTCTCAACGCACCTTCCTCGCGGGGAAATCAAATACTTTACTATTTGTTTCCTCGATGAATGATTTTTTTTTGGGTTTTTTGGGTATTTTCCTTCCAGATTCCTAATAGAAAAACCAAAAACCGAAGGACCAAGAAAAAAGACATAAAAATAAACCTTTATACTTCTTTGCCCTAAATGGTACAAAGAACAGAAAACCGTTTGGCCTATCGCCGTATGCCTTTGGGCTATCAACGCACACCCCCGGCACGTTTAATCACAAATCAAAAACGATGTATGATGGCAAATCATCCAGACAATATCGAAAAGACAATGGAAGTGTTTATGGATGACTTATTAGTCTTCGGTTTTTCGGTGGATTCTTTCTCTAAATGCCTATCCCATTTGGACAAAAATGCTAAAACGGTGTGAAGGACACCAAATATGGGTGGTAGGTCCTAAAAACTCAGGGAAAAAGGTCCAATTTTATGGTAAAAAGAAGCATTGGTTCATTGGACAAACAAAATTTCTCCAAGTCGAGAATTGAGGTCGACCAGAGGTAAAAGTTGACGTTATTCGCCAAATCTCCCTCAACCCCCCTTTCACACACCCCACCCGACATACAGTTAAAGGTGCCATAAGTTTATTCCTTGGCATGGCCGGTTTTTAATACACGGACGTTTCATACAAGACTTCTCAAAAAATAGCGCCACCCAATGACTCCCCAACCTACTTGAAAAAGAGACTCCATTTTCTTTCTCAAAAGATTTGTATCTAATCCGTTAATACGACTTAAAAGAAAAATGACCGAGGCTCCAATTTTTGATGCCTCCCGACATGGGACTTGCCCTTTAGTGCCTGTTCGAACTCATGAGTTGATGCAAGCGATTTTTTGGCAGTTGGGGCAAGTCCTAAGGGCAACGAAAAAACAAGCCCCAATTCCCAGACCAATTACCACTAATGCCAAGCCACAGCAAAAACCATAAGACTGAAGCTCAACAAGCACACTACACTACGACCCTGAAAAAAAGAATTACAAGCCTAGTGTACGTTTTTTTGAGAAATTTCGGTCTATCTCATTTTGGGTTGTCCAAAGCATCGTGTAATATCGAACTATTTCTGCTATAAAGTATCACGATTCACTTAAAAGGATGCAAAGAAGCAAGACTGATGCGGGAATCCTTTTGCTTCCAAGAATTCCGATTTATCAACTCAGACATAAAAAGAGCAAGAAAAATCTGGTCTGGCCCGAACGAACTTCTTTCCAGACTTGAGAACCCTCAAAACAACAAGAAAAACTCGAGTCAACAGAAGGAAATCTGGGGAAACATTTCCTCGTCAAACTCTTAGATATCGGTTGCGCCTTCGTGTTGATAAGTACCCCATGGTTTAGCAGATTTTCGCAATTACCATGCAGGGATACTTCATTGTCAAGGGAATGCATCCCAGCAAAAATATAAGTTTTTCAACAGATGTCATAACACTACTTCGGGATGCCCTTTCTTGTTCAAAACTGTGCGGATCAAATTGAATCCGCGGTGTGTGCACGGCCAAAGAAGCCTCGGACATCCTCGAATGCTTGCCACAATGGACCACCAAACCGGGGGACATCACGGTGCAAATCTCCACCGCACATAAAAGGTCTTTGATGCCAGGATTCTTTTGGGCCAACAATTTACAAGGATGCACACGAGTTGGTTAAACAATTACGCATCTGAAGCCAAACAGACAAGGAAAATTTTTCACAAAGGATGAGATGCTCAAAATATTATCCATCCAAGTTTGAGAAATCTTTGACGTTTGGGGGGCAATAGACTACATGGGTAGAGGACCAAGTTCCCCGATCATCAAATGAAACAAAATACATACTTGTGGCTTCGATTAACCTGTCAAAATGGGTTAAGCAAAGGAGGCACTCCCCACCAACGGAAGCCCGAGTAGTTTGCAAATTTCCTTAAATCTCTCTTTGGCCAGATTCGTGCCCCACGTGTCCATCATTATGAACGTGGAATAGCATTTTTTGCAATGACCAGTTTAACAAAGGTCATGCCTTAAATATGGGAGTCACGTCATTCGTCTCTCCCTCTCTACCACCGGCGTAATCACACAAACAAGTGGACAGGTTGAAGTATCCAAAATCGTAGCATATAAAAAAGAATTCTTGAAAGACATTTGGGACAAAAATCGTGCCTCCTGACCGCATCTTGGTCGGAGAAACAAACTAGATGACGCTCTCTGAGCTTCCGTACAGCATACAAAACACCCATCGGTGCAACTCCGTACAAACTTGTAGATGGAAAGTCATGTCATCTACCGATTGAGTTAGAAGCACAAAGCTTTACTATGTATGCCCTTAAACAATGCAAACTCTTTGAATCTTCAAAACCGCAGGGAATCAAAAGTCAAATTCAACGTCAAGTGAATTAAGTGACCGACTGATCAACGCCTATGAAAATTCTTTGATTAACAAAGAGAGAAAACTAAGAGGAATACATGACGCGAAGAATCAAAAAACCCGCTATTTTCACGTCGAGATCAAGTCCAGTCCTCTTTAACCAAGATTTGAAAAATTTTTCTCTCTGCAAGTTGAAGTCCCCCGCTGGTCAGTGACCAATTTACCATTTTCAAAGTCTTTCCGTATGATGGAGCACCGTTAGTTATTATCCCAAAACTCCAGGCCAAACTTCAAAGTAAATGGTCATCGTCTGAAGCACTATTTTGAAGGGGATGTCCCTGCTATGGATATCCCGGACCTCCAAACCTTCCCTAAGGACAATTAAATTCAGGGAATTTGGTCAAGCTTAGTGACCACTAAACAAGCACTTCGTGGGAGGCACCCCATCTTATCCTAAGCTTATCAGTAGTCAGTATCGCTAATTTAGTTAAAGAATAAGTGTTTAATTGTTGTAAGGGAAGCTTGCCTCTTCTCTTTCCATGTTTATGTAATTTGTGTTCTGTATTGTCCCCAGGATGTCCCGGATTCTTGAAAAGCCTATCGTGCTCGCGTATTTGTCCCTTTTCGATCACAAGAGCTTCACAATCCTCAACTTCATTTGGGAATACACCGATATCCTAATCTTATGCGACTAACTAACGTTAATCTTTAAGCATACTTAATAAACGGATAGGATTTTACTAGAAACCCTTCGTAAAACATTGAGACAATGTTTTCATTCTAGTATGGGGGGAGAACTTCTTCATTTGATTGTGTGCCAGCATGCCAAAAAATAAGAAGCCGTTGTTCCTTAAAAACGTAATCCTGTTTTTTACCACTAAAATTCAAAAAAATGAAAAAAAATTGATTAAAATTTTCAAAATACAATAAAGTTATTTATGTCATAATTTTGACTTTCCCTGCTATGGGTAGAATAAGAGAAAATTTTGACTCGATCCGAACGCGTGTTGAGCACATTAACAGCTTGTTTCTTAACATTTAGACTAAGCGTATCGCGAATAATCGCGAAGAAACGAAAAAAAATATGTAAGTATGACTGGATGCTAAACAAGGGATTATTTGGAATCTTAAGAGCTCATGTTGTAATTGTCGCTTTTTTATTTTTTCTCCATAAGCTCTTAACCTGATTAATATACGTGCTACCTTTAGAAATTAAACTTAAATCAATAATTTTTATGTAGTATATAGCAAAAACTTTAGCCTTAGTTCAAATTTATACTTGAATTTTTAAAAAATACATTTTCCCTATATATATAAAAAATAAAAATAAAATAAACAAATAAAAATAAATAAATAAAAAATTGATGAAAAATGCCAAAATATAATAAATATAAACTGTGGGTTGATAAAAGTTTGTTGTATCTTGCCGGCTCACAACCGATGTTACAGCCTTCTAAAGAAAGCCCGTAAGAATAATAATCCGAGACTGATAAAAGTTTGCTGCATCTTGCCGGCTCACAACCGATGTTGCAGCCTTCTAAAAGGTCGAGGTTTACAATTGCCTAATTATTTAAAAATAAGTGTGAAAAAATAAATATAACAAAGAACTCTTTTGTTAAATTCAAATATGCTTTTGAACTGTTGGCTATTCTATTTTATTAAGCTATGTATATACTAAAACCTAAGAGTTTTTAAACCTAATGGTCTGTGAGTCCCGATACTAGACTCTGTGGGGTGTCAAAAGCCTGGTCACTAAATCGCAAGTTGGGAAGTCCGAGACGAAAGTCGCTACATTGGGATGATCTCGCCTTCAAAAAAACTCATTATTAATCTCAAAGTGGAACGTGAAACATAGAATAGTTGCAAAAACATTAATCCATGTTAAAATTCAAAATAACACATACATCTCTAAGATATAATAATTGTCGGGAGAGAAAAGTTTACCAAGTAGCAAATATGAGTAGAGGTTAGCATCTTAACTCATAATTACCGTGATTTTGTTTAGAGCTTGGTTTGGAAAATAAATGAAAAGTTCGGAGAACGAAGAATTTAATCCTTTTGGGCATTCTCGATCGAAATGCATCTTGTTCTAATGATCCATAAAATTTTAGAAAATAATGAAAGTCAAACGTTCCTAATTAGTTTGCTTAATTTATTAATATGAAAACTACAAATAAAAATACGAAAATGAAAAATACAAAAAGATGTGTATGAATAAGTGTATATATATACAAATGGTAAAGAACGGGGATTTCAAACTTATGAGTCTTTTAATTTCCCTTGATGAACACTAGCTACGTTTGAGTTATTAGTCGAGGGGATCGAGATTCTTAGTTTTCTAAGTGCTTACTTCATAGCATTGTGTGAGGACACGACAATGTCTTAGTATGGGGGATTTTGGTATGCGTTTAATTACACATACCTTTATCCATTAAAACCGGACTTAAATGACCAAAAACGTACCAAAAATACTTTGTATTTGTATGTTTGCATTTATATTGTGCAGGAAACGGATATCCGACAAAAGGACGAAAAACCAAGCAAAAACGGACAAAATCGAGCACGGAATGGAAAAGCATGGAAAAGCCAAAGTCAAACCAAAGTCAAAGTCAACCCGAAAAAAGTCAACAGTCAAAACCAGAGCCGACACCGAAGAATACTTAATGGGTCAAACCCGAACCCATCTAATGGGCCGGATAAGCCCATTAGTATATACTATGAAGACTTAAAAGCCCAAGTTAATAAAAAGCCCAAAACTAAATCCTTGGCCTAAATTCCCTATAAAGCCCAAGGGGCATTTCTGCCTAAAACTCAAAGTAACCCCCACAAAGGACTGAATTTGTAAAAACTCTTATAACCCTTGGGGACTAAATCTGCCAAGTCCCCAAAAGTCTACCACCACAAGGACTTGTGGTGTAATAACACAACACACTTTGGGGGACTAAAGTTGCCAAGTCCCCAAAGTTTAAACCTGTTACAAGTACTGTACATCCTCTCAAGTTTTCCCGCCAACATCACAACCCCACCTCTGTCACCTTCCCCCTCCTCGAATACTGTTCATACCCGTCCAAATCCATCACCACCAGATTACCCCACACCCCACATGGTCAATGGACAAGCTGGCAATCCCAAATGCATCAATTGGACAAGGATTTCAACGGCTATGATGAAGGATTGGTGACCAAGAAAAGATTAAGGGCTCAGATTATCTTGTGAATCTCACTCTCACAACAAAAACACACCCTTTCTGTCTCTACAAAGAAGCACAGGAAAGAGAAGCCAAAAGAGAAGACCTAGAAGCTTCTTAGCCCTAGATAAAACTCCTTGTAAAGCCATTTTGGCAACCTTAGTATGTTAATAATCAGTTTATGTTAAACCTAGTTGTTTTAAATCATTGTCCATTGAAATTCTAATATTGTAAACTGTTTTTATCTGTAATGAAATTTGAAGTATTTTAGTTAAAACTTGGAATTGGTCTTTCTTGTGTACTAAAGGGAAGATCAATATAAGCTCTTAATTAAGCCACCTTTTAACCTGTTTCAACTAGTAAGACTTAAGTATATAAGCTGTTAAAATATAAAATCACAAAAAAAAATCCTCCCCCAAAGTACCACAGCTGAATATTGGATGATAAGCTAAATAGGGAAGAGCTTATAGACCCTCACCAGCTTGTTTTATACAAGCTGGAGCTTGTAGACTATTTGTTTTACCCTGTTTAGAGCAAGGGTCAAAGTAAGTTTTCTTCATTTTACATCTTTTTAACTAGTTACTATAGCATTGCTTATTGTAGCTTATCTCTGCTTATTTGAGCTTATTACTGCCTATTTATGATGCCTAGTGCTTATTATGCTTGTTTGATAGTGTAGGAATCATTTGTGCAAGTTTTGTTGTTGACTGTTTTAAATAGCTTAATATAGTGCTTATCTGTTTAGCTTATTTTAAGTGCTTACTGCTTTGTAATTTGTGCTTATAATTGCTAAATACTAGTGGTTTAATTTTTGTTTTTCAAAAACATTGCTTAAATCTTTAGGAATTAGTGTAAAAATTAGTTTTAAAAATCTTAAAGGGGTGTTTAGGATAGTAATGAAAACAGGTCAAAATGGGGTGTGCAATGGGTTGAGTCACATAGCCAACTTCGGCTAGCTTTTTCATACTTGTGTGAACTGTATCTCAAAAATTTAACTTAATTTTTGTTTTCAAGCTTCTTTTATCAGCCTTAGTGTTCTTTCTAGTCAAAACCTTTTTCATAAGCTCATTTGATTAAACTTCTTAGAGTGAGCTTCTTTCTCCTGTTTTTGAGTCATTCATAGTATCAAAGTGTTTTCTCTAAAGTGTCTTTTGTTTCCTTGCTTTTAACCCAAAATCTGTCAAAAAAATTTTTTTTTACAAGTTTTCCTTAAGTTTAAAAAGTCGCTTTTTTAAATCCAAAAATTAGCAGGTAAATGTACAAGTTAACCTTACAGATTCTTGAAAATACGCTTATTACAAGCTGGGTAATGATCTTTTTTTAATTGGATTTTTAGATTTTGAGCTTATTTGACAGCTTATTTTTAAGCTGTTATATAAGCTTTCCTTTTTTGCTAAGTTACCCTGGTGCTAGCAGATTTTTGACAAACCTCCTTATTTTTGCTTATTTGATTAGTACCTTAGTCTTTTCAAGCATTATGTGGAATGCCCCACAAGCTGTTCTATAAGCCTAATAACCTTTTAAGCTTAAGTCATCCCTAAGGTTGCTATAATTAAAGCCAAAAGCATAGGCGATTTGACTTGTTTTCATACCTAGTGTAGGCTTATAGCTTATTTTTAGTTTCCTGGCTTAATTGTCTTAATCTTTTTTAGCTTATTGTTGTTTGTTTTTCATGGCTTTTAGGTTAGATAGACTTATTTTTTCTTATAATTCCCATAATTTAGCTAGCTTATTTGCCCTTCAAATGCTTAACAATTTAGCACCTTATAGGACTTAGTGAAAAAGTGCTAAACTGTCCCTTCTTTGGGATTGTTTGTACAAACGGATTGAAAGAAACTTGTTTGTACGTATGTTATATACTTAAGCCTACTTATTTATAATTTGTCACTTACAAAAAGAAGCGTTCAACTCCTTGTAACTGAGAATTTATAAATTCATAGTTCAGAGATTTATAATTTCCTTATTCAAATGAAGAAGTGACCTAATTCATTTCAATAAGATGATCATAAATCGTCTTACCTAAGCATAAAAACACGATATGGTAATGTGTAGAAAATGATATGATCATGAATGGTTAGATAATATTGAGATGTTGATTGTACTGACGCCCATATAATCGAGGATGATAATTTATGTTGCAAAGGTATGAGGAAAGTATTCAGAGTTGAACATAATAGAATTAATGGAATTGACAAATGATGTCGAGTTTTGATATCATCAGATAACAAGATGTAACGGAATCATCACTTTATTATTTCATGGATAACTTTACATACGAACTTTACATATGAAAAAGAGTTGATACTTATGCTAAGTATCTTGTAGTAGGATAAAAGTAACAGACGACGAGGATTGTTGCTTGATGATTAGGGTTTTTAGATTGAAGAAGATTCTGATGAGAGTTGAATATCCTCGAGAGTTGTTTTTAGGGTAGAAATCCTAAAGTGAACAAAATTAAGCTCATCCCTAAGTATGTTTTCCTGTGGCCCTGTTGTTTGCTTTTGAGCACCGATTCGCATAATGTCCTTTCTTTCCACAGGCATTACAAGTTACGGATACCGTTTGTAGATTAGTTCTAGTGGTTGATCTTTTGTTTCTGCAGTTCTTGGTCAGATGTCCTATCTTGTTGCAAGTCCGACACTTGACAGTACAAGGACCTATGTGATGTAGGGTGCATCTTTCACACAAAGGATGATTTCCAGTATACCCATTGGTGGCAGTATAAGTCCTGAAGGTTTCTTGCTTCCTGTTCTGCTGGTGGTGGTGATCATTGTTACGGTTGTTATTGTTATAGTTATTCTGATAGTTGTTGTTGATGATGCTTCCCTTATCCTCAAGCTTTCATTTACGGTCATTAACTTCTTGCACAGAATCATGCTTTATTATTTGATCCATTAATCTCTGGGCTATGTTGATGGCTTCCTCCAAAGTTTGAGGCTTCGAGGCAGTAACATTTCCTTCAATACTTCTGGGTAATCCATTGATGAAGACTTCCATAAGTTTCTCGGCGTTTGGTATCATGTTTGGGCATAAGACGGCTAATTCTTGAAATCTCCTAATGTAAGTCTTAAGATCATTTCCTTTTACAACCAAGTTGTAAAATTCGTCTTCTATTTTCTTGATTTCAGTTCGAGGGCAATACTTATTGGTTAGGAGTCTTTTCAATTCGGTCCAAGTAATTTGATTGGCTTGATCTATTCCAATAGGTTGAGCGTATGAATTCCACCAAGACAGGGCATCATCGGTTAAAGTACCGGTAGCATATGTCACTTTGTTTTCTTCGGCACAGTAGCTACGAGAAAATACTGATTCAGTCCGCTCAAACCACCTTCCGTACCATTGAAGTAGAAAGTTTGACAACTAACGAACTCTTTATAGTTTCCCGTTTTTGCTACAGGAGTTCCAGTAAGTCCAGTGTTCCTATTGAGATTACTAGCACTTGCAATTGATGCAGCTTATGCTTTCAGAGCTGAGGAAATGCCATCATTAAATAGTTGCTGGATGGCAGCTAAAGTTATGGCGGTGTTTCAGATGTTGACGTCCTTTTGGGAGGCATTCTATCAACACAGGATAACGCGTATTAAGAATGACATCACAAGTTTTGGAAGGTAATACTTAAAAGAAAATGCGATGCTTAAAATGCTTAAAGAGAAATGCTTATTTTTGAATTTTAAGCACTTAGGGGTTATGGTATGATTCATGAAGACGGAGATAATGATGCAATTAGTGGAAATGATGATGAAAGAGCGATAAGTTGGAAACAATAAGATACGAAACGGGATTGCCTTTATAAATAACTTGCCTTCTTACTGTACATAGTCAAGATTTGACAAGCATTTTTATTTATACCACACATCCCATGGCTAGGATAAAGCTATAACTATTCTAAGAGTTTGTTGATTCTGAGCCGGTAGATGACATCCTAAAGATCTTCCTGATTTGTTTGGTGACGAGCTTGGATTTCCTTAATGATTTGTTCAAGATTGGAAATTCTGTAGTGAGCAAAGGCAATCTTGTCCTTTTGCCCTAATTTCTTCTTTTGAAGTTTGATAATCTGAGTACGGATTCTCTTAAGTTCGGTCTTTAGTTTGTTACCATTAATACGTCCTTCTTCCATTCTCTCAATGCGGTGAAGAGAGAGTTCATCTAAGTAGTTCCATAATATTCTTCACTTGTTTCTCATGATGTTTACTAATACATCTTTTCTGAAACCATTTTCCTATTTTTAATAACTGAGGTGGCTAGGTAGGAGTATAAAATGAGAAATGATGGATGTTACCAAATTCCAAGGGTTGATTCCGAGATGAAGTAGATAATGTAGTTGAGGAAGAAGATGGCAAATGGATTCGCTTCTTAGGTGGTAATAGTTCTTCAGGAACAAAGAAATATCGAGGATCAAATAGTAGTGATGGTGGTAATATCGAAGATGAAGTCAAAATAGCTGGTGGAGTAATAGGATCTGGTGATGAAATAGGTAATTCCTTAGCATACAATGCTTGTACGTCCTTCAAATAAGTATTATTGTAGAAAGATGAGAATCCTAGTAGGATCATATTATCTGTAGAGTTTTTTGAAGAGTTAAAAGATCTGCTTCCCTCTGAAGCTGAGAAATAATTCGATGAGACCGAAATATAGTTAAGAATATTCATAGAGGAAAAAGTATCCTCTATATCGGAAGTAGAGCGGTTGGGAGAAGACATCGTTCTGATAATAACCTAGTTTGTAAATAACATAAGTTATTTATGGTATAATATAGTATAATAGTTATGTATCTTTACATACTGATCCGGAATGTAATGGCACGGAGGACTTTGATGGGCTAGTAAAGGAAATGTGGTTATAGTTAAGGTTTTGACCTTGTTCTCTATAACCATGGCGCTGATACCAATCTGTAACACCCCCATTTTTACAATATAGCAGCGGAAGCTAATCTGGGGTATTACTTCATGGATACAACAATCATAATCATAGATATCGACTCAAAGGCGACATTTATTCAAAAGATATGTTATCATTCATTTCAAATCAGAGTTTCTACTAAAGGAAGGTCCCAAATCTAGTTAATACATTGTGATATGATAAACAAGTTTTAGGCCATCTTCGAGTCAATGCCGCTACGTGCCGATATATTGCTCAATAACCTGTGTTAAACATGCTAAAAAAAGTCAACACAAAAGGTTGAGTCGAAATTCATAGTTTGAGTAATCATGTTTGATACAAGGTCATAGTGTAATAATTGTACAAACACATTATCTTTGATAAAGGGTATTGTTATGATTTGGGTCATGTTATTATTTACACGTTATTCGTAATAATATTGTATCGAATGCAATTATCATAGTAACGTGTTTACTGTGTATATTGTCGTTGTTTGGTCTGTTTGGTCTGATTGGGTCATGTTCCTTATCTGTATAGTATAGTCTGGTCTAAAGCTCATGGCACTCAAACTGACTAGTGTATATAATATAACCCAAAATGATGTGGATATATATATATATATATTTTATAGAGAGGATTGGCCCTCGGTGTGGTTATTGCCATATACATATGAAAATTTAAATATAATGTGTTTGGTTACCTATCCGGCTAACACATACTGGTTTCGTCAACTCCAATAGATCTATCCACATTATTCACGTTCAACCCAAATGTGACTTAGAATTGGTCCATGATAATGAGGGACTTTTGGCATAATGTAACTTAGACAGTAGCTGTAATAGTGTATCAGAATAGCATATAACTTGTAAAAATACTTGTATTCCTGATTTAAGCATGTATAAGTCTTTGAAAAGTAATCACATTGTTATAAGATAAACGAGTATGTAACAAAGCATTGTTATCCCCCTCGGGGTTTATAATACATGTAAATAAGTAAAAGGCATGAGGTTATGAATTCACATGATAGGTAGATGTATATATATTCCCAAAAATGAAAGTTGACGGAACCTTATTCACAATCTTAACGAGGAAGGTTGATTTTGCAAAATGATAGTAAAAGCCACGTCACGCAAACCTGAGTAATATGTTTTTGAGTCTTAGGAAGATTGTCTCTTGAACTTAGTTTTTAAGAGTTATGAGTTTGATTGAAGAGTTTCGGTATTATTGATATCACCATTCGAACACTCATAATTCAGAAGTCATTCATTAAACGTTTAAGGAGCTAGGGCACTTTAAATCGTAAACCCAACAACTCAGTCAGAACATAATACCAAGATGAAACCTCTTAATATGAAGCTCCCTAGTATTGTGATACTGCCGTGTCTAGATAAAGTGTTTTTGATCAAACTAAAGTGGATTTATAAGGTCAAGACGGATGAATTTGGCGGGGTACTAAAGAATAAGGCTAGACTAGTTGCTCAAGGATTCAAGCAAGAAGAGGGAATCGATTTTGAGGAATCATTTGCACCGGTTGCTAGAATAGAGGCCATCTGTATCTTCATAGCAAATGTCGCTCATAAGAATATGACGATCTACCAAATGGACGTCAAAACGGCTTTCTTAAATGGCGAGCTCAAAGAAGATGTATGCGTTTCTCAACCGGAAGGATTTGTTGATCAGGACAACCCATCGCATGTGTACAAGCTCAAAAAGGCCCTCTATAGTCTCAAACAAGCACCACGTGCATGGTACGACATGTTTTCAAGCTTCCTAATCTCACAACAATTCTCTAAAGGTGCAGTTGATCCAACACTCTTCACACGGCAAGCTAGGAATGACTTATTACTAGTACAAATTTATGTTGATGATATAATATTTGCATCTACTAATATTGCCATGTGTAATGAGTTTGCTAATCAGATGACCACTAAGTTCAAGATGTCAATGATAGGGGCAGATGTCATTCTTTTTAGGATTACAAATCTCTTAAAGTCCCAGAGGCATCTTTATAAACCAATCTAAATATGCTTCAGAAACTGTTAAAAATATGATATGTTAACTAGTGATTCTGTAGACACCTATGGTAGAAAATAGTAATCTGGATGAAGATCTACAGGGGACACCAATTGATGCTACACTTTACCGTGGTATGATTGGATCCCTCGTGTATCTGACATGCAGTAGACCAGACCTTATTTATGCAATCTGCTTATGTGCCTGGTATCAGGCAAAGCCTACCAAAAAGCACTTAAATGCGGTTAAGAGGATCTTTCGATACCTAAAGAGAACCATTAGCATAGGTCTCTGGTACTTGAAGGATACCGGTATGTCTATGACAGCATATGCAGATGCAGATCACGCAAGGTGTCAGGACACTAGACGTAGTACATCAAGAAGTGCTCAGTTCTTAGGTGACAAACTTGTTAGCCGGTCGTCCAAGAATTAAAAATGCACTACCATCTCGAGTACAGAGGCTGAATATATTGCCTTATCTGGGTGTTGTGCTCAAATCCTATGGATGCGTTCACAGCTAACAGACTATGACTTTCAATTCAATAAAATTCCTCTGTACTGCGACAACAAGAGTGTGGTTGCTTTATGCTGCAACAATGTTTAACACTCACGAGCCAAGGACATTGGTGTTCGCTACCATTTTATAAAGGAGCAAGTCGAGAATGGAATTGTGGAGCTATACTTTGTCCGGACTGAATACCAACTGGATGACATCTTCACCAAACCCTTGCCAAGAAAAAGATTTAATTTCTTAATCGAAAAGCTCGGGATGAGAAGCATGACTCTAGAAACGTTGAAACGTCTGGCAGAGGAAACGGACAAGTGATGGCGGTAACTCATATCCGGTATCATATGTACATAAGAAAAACATAAAAACCTAAAAATATTTTTCTTTTAATATAAATTTTTCAAAAACAGAATAAAAAATTAAAAAATCAGAAAAGTATAAAAATATGTATCTCTGGCATGTATTCTGGAAATCGATAACATTTACGGTTAGAAATGTCATTTAATAATGACACGAGGCTGTAAATGAAGTTCGAGCAGAAGTTTCAAAAGATTTCAAAACAAGCCAAAATGACTTGCTATTATTTCAGATAGCAACCAGGTCATCATCTTAAAGGCAAGTATTTCAAAAAGAAAACTTGACCTCATAACAGGAATTTATTCTCGGGCATGGTCTACTTTATGACTATGCAAAGGCTTGTGATTACGTTGCATCACAACCCGTGCTTCCTATATTCCGTAAGTTTACGTGTCAGTGCGCTTATGTGTTAAAATAAGATAAATCTTATTTTTTATGGTGTTTGGATTTCTAAATTAAATAATATGTCATTAGAAAATGCTTTTCAAAGACATTTGACCACTCAAACAATGACTTCAGCTCTTTAAATAGAAAACGGGTCATTGTTTGAGGAGGAGAATATGTCAAATATCTTCTTCATAAAATCAGTTTTGTAATATTGGAAAAGGTTTTAAACAATAACGGGTTATCAATTAAAGGGAGTTAATTAAGTTTAGCTTATGTGAGCCTTAACTGTTATGTGTTTATGCCTTTAGGGAATATATGTGCAAAATATATGTTTTTAGGTATGCTAGTTAAAATATTAGGGACTATTTGTGCCATTTGTTGAACTTTATTTACCTAATAAAACTTGTATATAAAAAATGCATAGGTTATGAAACTTGAGGGGGTGAATGTGTCAAAAACAAATTTTGTTTTATAACACTCCACCTTCCCCGTTTTCTACACACACAAACACACACTTTAAAATTTTCATTTTCCCTCCCAACCTAAACTCAAAATCTCCATCCTTTAATCTTCATTTCTAGTGATCATCAATCAAAAGGTATAACTAGAGACTTGTTCTACGCACCCTACACAACCTATCTCTCGTTCGAATCATGTTATTAAGCATTTTTAATTCTAAAAACCCTAAAAACAATTTAGGGTTCTTCAAAATTAAAAGTGTGCAAAACATTAAATTGATTGAGGGGTTTTTCTTGGTTGGGGGTGTTATTCACTCGTATAATACAGTTTTTCATTTGGTTAAAGTTTGAATGAGTTTTGCTTGATAATTGTACTCGAAATTTTGGATTTAGGAAAAATAGTGAAAACTATAAGTGGGTTTTGTGTTCACTAATATGTATATGTATCCTTGAATGTATATGAGCCTTTAAATCTCATCCTTGTCTTGTTGCTTCTTGAATGAATGAATAAAAATGAATAAATATGCTCGTTTGTGTTCATTCTTGATGATTCGATGACTAAATGTTGTTATAAATGATCCTATGTGGTAAAAATCTGAAAATGCATGCTATTTGATCAAGACTTGATGTGTAAAAATCACGTTTGTGTCATTGTTTCCTGTGAAGGCGAGTTATCAACTGCCTGTGTAAGGCGAGTTAACAACGCCTTCAGAAGGCGAGTTAACAACTCCTTCAGAAGGTGAGTTAACAACACCTTCACGAGGCGAGTTAACAACTCACTTCAGAAGATGATTTAACAAATCCCCTTAGGAGGCGAGTTAACAACACCCTTTAGGAGGCGAGTTAACAACATGATTAAGGAGGCGAATTAACAACATGATTAAGGAGGCGAGTTATCAATCCTATGTAGGAGGCGAGTTAACAATCCTATTTAGGAGGCTATTTAACAATCCTCAATAGGAGGCGATTTAGCAATGGTTTTAAGAAAT
Source organism: Tanacetum coccineum (assembly GCA_026074375.1). NCBI lineage: Eukaryota > Viridiplantae > Streptophyta > Magnoliopsida > Asterales > Asteraceae > Tanacetum > Tanacetum coccineum. Next base: position 32,555 of record BQNB010011360.1, on the reverse strand, counting down.
TTTAAGATTGAATTTTCTGAAGGCAATTTTCAACTCAAGTTAGGTAGCTAATTAAAATTGGTTATATAGGCAATCTAATTAAGTTAAGTTTACTATATAACAAGGTTCAACAAGGATATCTGAACATGTCTTAGGTTACCTTATTCTCTACAAGTTAGTTTGAATAGGATTCCTAAAAACACTAATTCAGTTGTCCTAATACCTTTCACGTTATGCCCAATTATGTTGCCGTTCGGATGATTAGATCTAATTTAATATTGCTAAATGCCATAATGAGCCTAATCATTTGAATGATGTCACAATATGGATCAAGCTTAAGTATTCAAAGGGCCTTATATTATTTCATATATAAAATTTGTTATATATATAAACTGTATTAGTCAAACTCTTAGGAAAAACATGAATACCCCTCAAGCACAACAGAAAGCCCTTGATGTTGCTTTTGTTGCCCATGCTGACCGTCTTGAGTTTGGAAAATGCAACATAAGACTCAAGACTGACATCAAACCAAAAGAAGCTATATTTCAAGTGGTGATGGATGCTCTCGCTCTTACTCTATTCTACCGTGCATTCCTAATCACTGCAGATGTTCCTGCTATTTACATGCAAGAATTTTAGGCTGCTGTTTCTGTTCATAGGTCATCCATCAGATTCACTATTAACAAGAAGAACGTCTCTCTCGATGTTGATATATTCAGAGACAATCTCCAGTTTTGTCCTAAAATTCCAAGACAAGTCTTTGAAGACCTCCCAATAGAACAAGACATTCTCTCTTTCATCAAAGATCTTGGGCACACTGGAGACATCACCTATCTCACTGATGTGAATGTTGACTACTTGCATCAACCATGGAGAGCATTTGCTACTGTCATCAACAAGTGCTTAAGTGGTAAAGAAACTAGAATAGACAAGATTCGTCTGTCTCGTACTTAAATTCTCTGGGGGTATGTTCCATAAGAAGAATATTGATTATGTGTTGTTGATCCCACTTGAATAGATCTTGAATTCCTTAGCTTGTGTAGGGTTTAGTTATGCAAGATAAATCCTACACAACTATAATAAAAACTTTGTAAAATATATCAAAGATTATGCGGAATCTAATCTTTGATCAATAAGAAGAATATGCAATAGAATAGTAATTCTAATAAACACACAGATTAACAAACAAAGCTTCAATATATTAATACGAATACTCTAACTAGTATTAGGGTTACAAAACCTTGAAGCTATAACGATATCAAAACAAAAGATTTCTAGATATTGTGATTTTTGTGATATCAAACTCTATACCCTAGGACCTCCTTTTATACACCAAGGAGTCCTAGTCGATTCACAATATATTCCTAAGACTTAGAATATTCTCTATGATCTATTCTATAAATAACTAATACTTATCACGTAAGTATTATTGATCTCCAATCAATCTTTATCTTTTCTCTTGTCTTTATCCATTCACTGACAGTAGAAACTCTTTCAGCAGTTGTAACTTTGTACCAGCAGCATTAACTCTAAACACCAGCAGTAGTAACTTATACACCAGCAGCATTAACTGTGTACAAGCAGCATTAACTACTTAGAATATTTCTTCAATCTTCACCAGCAGTACTAACTTTACTCTAGCAGTACTAACATATACTAGTAGTACTAAGTTACACTAGCAGTACTAACTACTTAGCATATTTTTCATTATCTTTGTGCTAACAGTAGTAACACAAACCTTAGCAGCAGTAACTCCAAGATCATCAAGAATTCTTTTAATCCCAACAATCCTCCCCTAAACCTGGCTCTGATACCACTTATTGATCCCACTTGAATAGATCTTGAATTCCTTAGCTTGTGTAAGGTTTAGTTATGCAAGATAAATCCTACACAACTATGATAGAAACTTTGTAAAATATATCAAAGATTTTGCGGAATCTAATCTTTGATCAATAAGAAGAATATGCAATAGAATAGTAATTCTAATGAACACACAGATTAACAAACAAAGCTTCAATATATTAATACGAATACTCTAACTAGTATTAGGGTTACAAAACCTTGAAGCTATAACGATATCAAAACAAAAGATTTCTAGATATTGTGATTTTTGTGATATCAAACTCTATACCCTAGGACCTCCTTTTATACACCAAGGAGTCCTAGTCGATTTACAATATATTCCTAAAACTTAGAATATTCTCTATGATCTATTCTATAAATAACTAATACTTATCTCATAAGTAATCTTGATCTTCAATCAATCTTTATCTTTTCTCCTGTCTTTATCCATTCTCTGACAGTAGAAACTCTTTCAGCAGTTGTAACTTTTAGAAGTTGTAACTTTGTACCAGCAACATTAACTCTGAACACCAGCAGTAGTAACTTATACACCAGCAGCATTAACTGTGTACAAGCAGTAGTAACTACTTAGAATATTTTCTTCAATCTTCACCAGCAGTACTAACTTTACTCTAGCAGTACTAACATATACTAGCAATACTAAGTTACATTAGCAGTAATAACTAAGTTACATTAGCAGTACTAACTACTTAGCATATTTTTCATTATCTTTGTGCCAGCAGTAGTAACACAAATCTTAGCAGCAGTAACTCCAAGATCATCAAGAAGTCTTTTAATCCCAACATGTGTATCTACTCTAGGAAGGCTTACTGTTCTAGATTAAGTACAAAGATGCTAAGAAGACAAACAAGATGTCATATCCCAGATTGATAAAGATCATCATTGATTATTTCATGTCAAAGGATCCGTCTATTTCAAGGAGAAACAAGATGTTTTGGCACACTGCTTGAGATGATACTCTGTTTACTTCTATGAGATGTATCTCCAGACATGAAGATACTCAGGTATATGGTACCATTCTTCCAAAAAAATTAACAAATCAAGCAATGTTGGAATCCAAAGCTTACCAAACATACTATGCTTTTTCTTTTGGAGAGAAGGCTCCAAAACCAAAGTATATTCGAAAGAAAGCTGATTTAGACACATCTCCCAAGAAGAAGCCTATTCAAGCTACAAAAGGTACCAGACTCAAGTCAAAAGCTAAGGTGGATAAACCTAACAAGAAGAAGCAACCTGCAAAGAAGACAAAAGCAAAAGGTTTAGCTGTATTATCTGAGGTTGCTTTAACTGAAGCTTGATAACTTAAGCTGGCTACCGAGAGAAGCAAGAAAGACTTTCACGTATCACATGCAAGTGGCTTAGGTGATGGAGTTAACACTCAGTCAAAGGTTCCTGATGAGCAACAACAAAAGACTTCTGGTACAGATGAAGGAACTAGTACTATACCAGGAGTTCCCAATGTACCTCCATACGAATCTGAAAGTGATAAAGAGTCTTGGGGAGATAGTGAAGACAAAGATGATGATGGAAATAATGATGATGATAGTGAGAGTGATGATCATGATGATGACAGTGATGATGAAAGAACAGAAACTGACAGTGATGAGATTCCTGATCCAAATTTGACTAATGTAGATCAGACTGAATATGAAGAAGAAGATGTTGATGACAGAGTTCGTACTCCTTTTGACTATGAACTCACTGATGAAGAAAAGCTTGATGATGAAGAAACAATGGATGATGAAGAAGATGAAGAGGTTATAAAGGAGTTGTATGGAGATGTTAATGTGAATTTGGGAAATGATGATACTGAGATGACCGATGTTGATCAAGGAGCTTCAGAACAACAAAATGTCTCTCAAGAATCAGGGTTTGAGCAAGAAGAAGAAGACGCTCATGTAACTCTTACTCTAGTCCTTGACGCACAGAAGGCCGATGAACCTGTATAAATCTCTTTTGTCTCCTCCGACTTTACAAGCAAGCTCTTAAATCTTGAGAATCCATCTCCAGCTGACAATGAGATTGCTTCATTGTTAGAAACCTCTGCTTATCATGCAACTGCAATTCCTAAAATCACATCCGGCTTCACTACAACTACTCCTCTGCCAAATCCGTTCTTTAATCCTCTTCTACAGCAACAAAGACCAACTTTCACAACAACAACTTCCACAAATCCAACAGAACTTTGCCAGAAATTCCAAACTTTGCATCCGTATTCAAGTTTGATCAAAGGGTATCCGCATTAGAATCTGAAATGTCTAAGTTAAGACAAACAAATCAATTTGTTAAAGCTGTCTCTTTAATTCTGGGAATTGTTGATACGTATCTTGCTTCCAAGATGAAAGAAACAGTGGATGTGGCTGTTCAACTGTAAACAAACAAGATCAGAGAAGAAGCTCAAGCCGAGAATCAAGAATTTCTCAATCAAGTAGACTCGACCATGAAGACAATAATCAAGGATCAAGTTAAAACTCAAGTCTCCAAGATCATGCCAAAGATTGAGAAGTATGTGACTAAATCTCTGGGAGCTAAAGTATTAGTTAGATCTACTAATCAACCTCAGACGAGTTACGCAGTTGAAGCTTCACTGTCAGAATTTGAACTGAAGAAGATTCTCATTAACAAAATAGAGGCCAACAAATCTATAAATAGATCAGACAATCAGAATAATCTCTACAATGCATTGGTCAAATCATACAACTACAAAGACATCATTACCTCATATGGTGATGTTGTCTTACTAAAAAGAGGACGAGATGATCAAGACAAGGATGAAGACCCCTCTGCTGGATCAGACCGAGGGACAAAAAGAAGGAAATCTGGTAAAGATGCTGAGTCCTCTAAAGATTTAAGGTCTAAGGAAAAGAAGTCTTCAAGCACCTCTAATAACGCTTCCCAATCTCAACATAAGTCTTCTGGAAAATCTGCCCATGCAGAGGAGCCAAGTCATACTATTGAAGACTCAGGCATGCAACAAGATCAATAGTTTATCACGGGAGACGATGATGAACAACCCGCTGACAAGGAGGTTAACAAAGTTGACTGGTTCAAGAAACCCGAGTGACCTCCAACTCCTGATCCTGATTGGAGTAAAAGATAACAAGTTGACATTCAACCACCTCAGACCTGGATAAGTCAAGTTGCATGTGCTGAAGAACCTCCTACTTCATTTGATGAGTTCAATGATACTGCATTTGATTTCTCTGCATTTGTCATGAATCGGCTTAAAATGCCAAATCTGACTCAAGAAATTCTGGTTGGACCGGCATTCAACCTGCTCAAAGGCACTTGCAAGAGTATTACGGAATTAGAGTACCATCTTGAAGAATGTTCCAAAGAAACAACTAAACGACTTGACTGGCATAACCCCGAAAACAAACCGTATCCGTTCGATCTCAGAAAGCCTCTTCCATTAATTCAAGATCATCGAGGACGTCAAATTATCCCTAAGGATTACTTTATCAATAAAGATCTAGAATATCTGAAGGGTGGAGACTTAAGCAGACGGTACTCAACTTCTGTCACAAAGACAAAGGCTGCTACTTATGAGCTCAAATGGATCGAAGACTTGGTTCACGAATTGTGGAGTCCCGTAGTGGTGAAATATGATCAACATGCTTACTTGGGCACTTCACACTAGGGTCCTAAATGCCAAAGCTTCTACGGATATGCAAGTAACTTGACTTCGTCTAAAGATGTTTACTCCAGAAGAAGAATCATTGCAGTTACCAGACTTATAATCATGAAGAAGTATGACTACGGTCACCTAGAAGAGATTGAAGTTCGTCGAGATGATCAGCAACTATATACGTTTAAAGAAGGTGATTTCAAAAGACTACGTCTACAAGACATTGAAGACATGTTACTTCTACTCGTTCAACAAAAGTTGACCAATCTCATTATCGACGAATGGTATGATATGAATGTGGCATTGCGTATGTCACCAAAACGTATTGTCTTCAATAGGCGGTTGCAGATCTCAAATTATGAGTCGAAAGTTACCAAAAGAAGCTCAACCTTACTAAACCAGACACATACAGACCAAATCTCAGGAACAAAATCGTATACCAATAAAAAATTTATAAAATTTATATACAAAATTTGGTATTGCGTGTGTGAGCACTATCAAATTATATATAAATATCTATATACTTAAACCGTGACAATTCTTGACAATTCTTTCCAAATTACTTTCTCAAACAAGAGCAATAAAAGGATAAAATCTCACTTAAGAAAACAGCAAACAATATTATATATTAACCGGAAGTATTTCCTTCTCGGTCGTTTCCCAAACGATAGTCGTGAATGAGATTAGGAGAAACATTCGGATTTCGATCAAGAATTGATAAGTATTTTTTAGAATTTTTGAATTACACTACGAATATAAATAGCACATTACAACGAAAGATACGATTAAGAAACTAAAAACAATTAACTACACAAAATTTAATACACAACGAAAAATTAAAAACGTGGGACTAAAACTGAAATTTAAAAAAGCTTAGCCACTACTTTTAAAAACAAATTTTAATTACCACTAAAACATCAATCAAAATTTAAAAGGAAAAATTTAGGAAAAAAAGGAAAAAGAATTAAGAATTTTTTAACTATTTTGAATTTTTTATGAAATTCTAAAGAGAAAAGAAAAATGAATTTTCTAAAAAAAAAAACTTTTTTCTAAAACAATTAAACACCTAAAATCTTTATTTTTTAAATTTTTTCAAAAATTTAACAAGAAAGAAAAATAAAATATTTAGAAAAAGGAATAAGAACTTTTTTCAACTATTAATTCTATTTTCTATGAATTTCTTAAGAAAAAGAAATTACTAAAAACCTATTTTAATTTCTAGAAAATACAAATTCAATTGGAAAAATAAAGAAAAATGATTTTTAACTACTAAAAAGGTGCAGAAATAAAATGGAATAAAAATGCCCAATTTTTATAAAGCAATTGAACTCTAATTTTACTAATTAAAACCTAAACCCTAATTTTATTAAAACTAATTTCAAAATTATAAAACAATTTAATTATTCCGTAAAAGACAGGGTTAGAACGTTAGTGAACAAATTAAAGTAAAAGGTAGGCGGATAACTATCAAAATTTACACTCTAAAGTTAAAACAGACAAACCTAACCTTAAAACTATCATAAAATGTACAAACAAACTACCTAATCATTATGCTTATTTTTGGCTTATCTAAAAAATGAAAATTAGCTAAAACTTAAAACTACAAAGTTAAACCTGAGCTTATACACTACAACTTTAATAAAAGCACTTTGAACTTTTAACTACTTAATAAGCTAGAAATTAGACATTTAATTCTGTGTTACAGAAACTAAGGGGTTTCTTTGAAATCAGCAGCTTATTCTAAACTTTTGCTTATATCAAGCTGATTACTTAATGAAAGTTAAAACTAAAAGATGCTATATGAAGATTATTATGTGTACTAAGTATTTCTAAAAAGTTATAAGCTAAATGAAAACTAGATTAACAAGAAACTTGATCTAAAAAACAAAAATCAAGCTAAGTGCGACAATTATTAAGCTATTCCTACCTAATCAACAAAATCGCAAAACAAAAATCATAGAAACTGACAAATATAAAAATAGAGCTACTCCCATGAAACATATGAATAAACCTAGAATCTATGAACTTTGAATAAACCTAGATAAAAGGTTTTTGAAAATGATAACTAGAAAAGAGGAATCTAAAAGTAATAAGCAAGAATTCCAAGCTGCTGCTATACCACTTTTACAAGAACAATTAAGCTAGACTAAAAGCTTGAAAATGAAACTTAAATGATGATCTATAAAGAGCTAATTGAGTACTACTAAGATGCTTAATACTAATTTCTAACTCCTACTTTCAAATGCTAGAAGACAACTAGAAAAGTGATGAGCAACAGCAGTATTAACTGAGTTAATACTGCTATTGCTGGTGTACTTGACCAAATGCTTAAATGCAGGCTAAATTTTTAAGGTAAGAACTCATTAACCTACTCACTAAATGTATCTAAACCTACATTAACCAAACTTGAACACTTAGAATGCTATGAACTACTAAAATCTAAATCTACCTTGCATTTAAAACTGTCCTGATGCTAGCTAAAGCTTTTAGAGCTTAAAACTTTGAAAATCTACCAACTAAGTTTCAAATCCTCTTTAACACTTCATAACTTTGAAAATCTAAACTATGTAAAGAGTTTTGACAGGATTATTTTGACTTTAAAGGTCAACAACTCCTTAACCCAAACACTAGTTTATTCAAACTGTCTCAACTAATTTTTACTTAAAATCTATTTTAGAACTAAAAATGCTAAAACCTTATATCTACTCTATCTATAACTAACCTAATTAAGCTATTTTAACTCTAAAAACTAAAGCTTATTAAGAGAAATAAGCTAGTTTATCAGCTAGCTTAACCTACTATTATGACAGAATTTAAAGAAATGAGACCTAAATGGATTCTAGCTACAATTAGCTTAAACATTTGCATCTCTTAACTAACTAAGCAAGTTTGAACAGGATTAAGCACAAAAAGGACAAAGAAATAAGCTATTGAATTAAGCTATCAAATGCTACAATGAAATATAGAAGGTGAAACCTGTGAATTGAAGTCTCAGAACTAGCCACTCTTTCTGAATGAGTGGCTTTAAAACATAAACCTAATGGCTCCTAGCCTCTAAACCAATAAGCTATAAGCTCAATAAGCTGAAAGTAGCTTATCCATTCCAAATGCTTCCATTATTCAATCAAACTGAACTCAAATGACCTTAGTTGAACTTTAATAGACAAATTCAGTATTCTAAAAAGCTTCTAACACTATTTGAACAACTTGTGAACTAGAAAAAACAATAAGCTAAAATGAGCTTATTTCAAGCTTATTAGCTAAATTCAGCTTATAACATGAAAACTTTAACACAAACACAAAACAATTAGCTTTATTACTTTTAAAAGAAGATTAGTACAAGATGAAGAACAAGGAATACAACTGAATTGAAAGTTTTAAAAAAAAACTTAATTCGAAAAATGAACAGTACACGAAATTGAAAAGAGAAAAATACAAAGAAAATTGAACTCTCTAAAAAACTACACACTCTAACTGAATTACAATCTCCTATTTATAGGAAAAGATGATGAGAGAATGAGAACTTTCGATCATTCCAAGCCCTTGGATCTCTTTGATTTGAATTTAAGCCGTTGATTGTCTTTGGTGATGTGTTCGGACCAATAGGAGGTTGCCACATGTACAAAATGATGTGGAAATGGTAAAATACGAGGTGGGGTGATTTGGAAAAGACAGGAAAGGAGTTTGGAGAAGTTTGGGTTAGTTCGAGTTTTGGCGGGAAAATTGGTTGTAGGACGGTTAGGGAGAAAAGTTTTAAGCCCGCGTGTGTTTGAAAAGTTAAGGGTAATTACACAACCAGTCCTTGTGTTTCATTGTTCCAAAGTATAGTGTAATATGACTTTAGAGATTTACACTTCTGGCCCTTGTAGTTTAATAAACAAAGAATGGTTTTGATTTTGGTAATTTCTTTCACTTAAAAGGGTATAATGGTCATTTCTCTTCAACTTTGACTTGACTTTCTTGACTTTGACCTCCTTTGACTTAACTTGACTTTTTTTTCTTGACCACAGTCTTGATCCGGCTTTTGATATTGGCTTCAAATCTTTCTCTTGATTACTTGTCTCTTCATTTCTTGTCGGTTTTTGCTCGTTTTTGCTCTTTTTGACTTTAATATCCTTTCCTGCACATTGAGACACAAAAGCACACATATTTCCATCTTTTGTCATATTTTTAGCTTTTATTGGCAAAATCTTGGGTATTTTATATATACAATTTAACACTTATCAAAGTTCAAATTCATGAAGTTCCTCTTGCATAGCTTCAATCCAACATGCTTGAGTTAATGCGTCTTTGTAGTTCTTAGGTTCGACTGATGTGAGAAAGGCATCATAGTAGCAGAATAAGGCTTGTTCATGGATTTGTAGTCGTGTGGAAACTGGTCTGTCGAGAACACCGATTATATTCTCAAGTGGGTGATCCTTAGTCAATTTGCTATTGTGTGCAAAAACTTGGTGACCGAGAAGCACAATTGTATGAATAACATCCGATGATGAGGATTGATCAGAAGAAACTTCTGGAATTGGAATACCAAAGTACGGATCATTACCCATATGTGCAACTTCAATGTCATGATTATCTTCTTCAACATCATGAGAAATAATAGGAGTTTGAGTTTCTTGTGTTGTATGAGAGTTACTTGGTGATGGTGCATCTTGATCAACTGTAGTTGAGGAAGGTGAGCCAGTTGATACAACATGTTCAGGTGCAACTACTTCAGGAATAGGAGCAATGACTTCTGGTGCTTGTAAATCAACATAAGGTGGGGGATTAAATGACTCATCAAACATTGTTTAAAACAACAAATCCCATTCAGATCTCGAAGGTGGTATAAATGGTGTTGAAGGAGGAGGGTTTGGCATAAATCCTGAACTGATTGTTACAGGAGTCATATCATGAAGAGCGGGTCCTGAACTGCTGTGTTCAGAAGCCATCGCGGTCAGCTCATCAAAGTCAACATGAATGGTTTCAATTATTCGTCTGGTACGTCTGTTGTAAATCCGGAATGCTTTCTTCGTGGGTGCATAGCTAATGAAAATACCAATGTCATCCTTTGGTTGTAACTTACCCAAATTCTCGCTATCATTCGTTAGGTAGCAGAGTGCACCAAACACATGAAGATACGATAGATCGGGAGGTTTATCGTGTAAAAGCTCGTATGGTGTTTTACTGTGACGATGATGTATCATGGAACCATTTTGGGTATAACAGGCTGTGGTAACCGCTTTGGCCCATAGAAATAAAGGAGCTTTTGCGTAAATTAACATAGTGCGGGCTGCATCAATTAGCGTACGATTTCGTCTTTCAACAACACCGTTTTGCTGTGTAGAGCGTGCAACTGATGTTTCAGGAGATATGCCAACATTCTCATAATATTCACGCAATGTCTGATTAACAAACTCAGTTCCATTATCTGTTCTGATGCGACGGACGATTTCCTTAAGCCGTACTTGGATCATCTTCAAAAAGTTGATATAAAAGCCTGGAGCCTATCTTTTGATCAAAAACATTTTACCCATGTAATCGAGAGTAGTCGTCAACATTAATGAGGATGTACTTCTTTCCATGGACACTCGCGGACACGGCTTTGGACCACACAGATCCCCATATGCAAAACAAATAGAGTTTTTCTTGATTGGGTCCTAGATTTCGGGTTTGTGGGGTTTCTTTGAATTTATGCCTAATGCACATGCAGAAATAAGTGATCCTTTTCAAACTTGAGCTTAGGGAGGACTCGGGACAAATCCATGTTTGCAAGATGATTAATAGCACCAAGTTCAAGTGAGATACGACGAGATGCATAACCAGGACTTGGTTTTAGATGCCTTGACAATAGACAAATAGGAGAGGATGCCATCATATTCCCAAGTAAGTGTGTATAAAGATTATCCCCTTGAGATACCCGTCATAAATCAATCACCTTCTAGATTGCGAATGAAGCATGGTGTTGACGAAAAGCCATTCAAGATTGGAATCACATAATTGTCCTTACAGAAATAGATTTTATGCCCAAGTCCTTCAACCGTATAATAAACCTTGAAATAGTAACATTCCCAACTGATAGTCTCCATAACCCATTATCTTTGCAACTTGATCATTTCCGAATTTGACTGTACCCAAGAATTTACTGATGAAATTGGTGAGCTGAGAGCGATCTCTGGTCATGTGCTTCGAGCAACCAGAGTCCAAATACCAGAGGACGATTTGGATAACCTGCATTCATTAAGAGAAGTAGATGGAATATTGGTTTTTGTGGATCCCCAGGATTTTCTAGTATTCTGTTTGTTAGCAGACATGGTTTTATAACTTAGTTTTGCTAACGGACTCAGTTTTCTTATTCTTCTTAGGTTTCCTTAAGGTATACCAATTTAACAAACAGGTTTGGGTGATTCAGAGTCTAGAAACTATTGGTTCCTAGAACGGCACTTCATTAGTAGTGATATTCCTAAGTTAAAGGCACCGCATTTCCTACAATTGTGAAGGTCTACGGTGGCTCTCCAAAATATTTCCCATCTTATTGAACACTTTTCCTGTTGGTTTCCAAATTCTTTCTTAGATTTTCTCTTCTTAGATTTAGCACGAAAATTTACATCATTCATTGATATTAGAACACAACAAATTATCAGAGCCATGCAATCATCACCGTTAATACAGGACATAATCAAAATTATTATGTTTCTTGGAATTTTGCACAGATGCAGATCCATTACTTTAACAGTTGCCATTCCTTTTATTCAAACTGTGATTTATCGTTCCTAGGGTGAGCTTCTACTTTATTCTTTGATATTTACTAACTTGGTGTTTGCTGAATTCCTATCATTACTGGTATTTGCCGAAGGTGTGATCCGCTAGCATAGTAGAAGTCTTAACTCCTGTAGAATGCATCACACGCTTGTTAGAAACTATGTTTGATAAGTAGAGTCTATTTTTTTGTGTTTTTGGGGTGTGTGTGATTCTCGGAAAACCTAAACTTTCTTGTCCGTTTTCCTTGGTGTGACCTCAAACTATTGAGGGCTAAAAATTGTTGATGCTAGGGCAGATCTACTTATGTGTGAAAGCTAAATCCTGGATGACTTTGTATACCTAAGGCAACTCTAAAAGTGAATCTTGAGGATTAACTTCACTTTTAATGTTCGACTATATCCCTAAGAGATCAAATCTTCTTCACCTGGGTATGCTATATACGAGGAGTGAAGCAGTCCTTTTATTCCAACTTTTTGGGCGTGATTGGTTCCACTTTTATCTTAGACACTTTTGGATCAACAGAGTGGGTCTCAGTAGCCTCCTTATCTAACGCTTTTCCTTTAAGTTTCCTTACTCATTTTTTAGGGCTGCTATGACCAAACCTTGTTCCTGAAGTTTTGCATTTTAAATCAGTATTTCCCAGACTTTATATTGACTTGTTATTAACGCATCACATTGTTCTTTTGATTGAACACGTTTGGTTTAATCGAGTCATAAGTTGTTGGTATGTGCTTAATTACAATACCTTTTACTTAATAAATGAGCTAAAATAATTCAAAACGGACTTAAAAATGCCAAAGATTAAGCTTGTTTTGTAAATGTATTGTGCAGAACGGATAACCAAGAAAAGGACGAAAAAAACAAGCCAAAACGACAAAACTGGATTCGGTAATGAAAAGACTGTGAAAGGACAAGCCATATCTAAGCCGAAAGGTCAACCCCAATCAGGTCAATAGTCCAAAAGTCAAAGTCACCCAAGTCAACCCCGGGGCCAAGTCAAAGAAATATAAGTTTAGGGGTGTAATTGCCAAACCCTAAACTTATTTATTAGAAGAAGAGAGGAAAAGAAAAGAGTAGGGTTTGTTTTTGCAAATTTGCTCAAGTAACAAGTAGGGGGGCCAAAAATGCTACCCCCCTACTTGTACACCAAAGGGAGAAATTTGCAAAGACTTATGTAAATCTTGGGACTTGCTTTTGACAGTCCTCAAAAGTTATTTAACCAAGGGACCGTGGGTGCAATAACTACATTAACCATGAGGGGCCATTTTTTTTTTTTGCCAAGAGTGATGAATCTTCACTCTGTAACCAGCTCAAACTTTCTTTTCCCGCCAAATACATGGTACACACTTTAGGTTATAAACCCCGTTTTTACCCCATGAACTTCATCCCTTCCATGGATATCAATTCCCCCCAACCCCTCCTCCACTACCTTTCCCAGCCATAAGTTGCCAACTTGGCAATCCCACACCCCCAAGACCTATTTCGATGGCTAGAATTGATTTTAAAGATTGAAGGGCCAAGATTAAGGGCTGGAACTCTCTCACACAACAAACACACCTGTGTTTGTGTGTCTACAAACAAGCACAGCAAGAAAAGAAAGAAAGAGAAAGCCTAGTGTAGATTTTCGGCTATAAATAAGCCTTGTAAGCCATTGTGGCAAATATTCAGTTTTGTATCAAGTTACATTCAAGTTTTATTAAGTTTTTATTGTAGTTTTAAGTGTTTTTATGTTAATGTCCTTTATGCAATTGAAATTTTCAGTTTTAATGAAAATTTAAGTCATTTGTACTCAATAGCTAATAGAGCTATATTCTTGCCTATTAAGCTCTAATTTAGCTCATAATTTATTATAGCTCTTTAATATTGCTTTAGTTTGAATTAAGTTTTAAATGTCCATTTTGGGTGTTAATTTTGAAAGCATTTGAAAGTAAATTAAGCTCAACAAGAGCTTATTGAGCTTATTGCTCAGGTTTAGAGGCTAAGGAGCCATTAGGACAGGTTTTTAGGCCACTCACTCAGAAAGAGTGGCCTTGGTTCTGAGACAACAAAAATCCAAGGTCTCAACTTTCCATTTTTCATTTAGCTTATCTTTTAGCTTAAGGAATTAGCTTATTTGCTTTTTATCTTTACAAATACTTTAGTTTAAGTTGTTATTTGGTTGTTGTGATTTTTTTTATTGCATGTTCTTGTGTAAAATTAGCTTATCTCTCAAAATTGTCACAATAGTGTAATAAGCTAGCTGAGAAACTAGCTTATTTTCCTTAATAAGCTAGTGTTTTTTGTTTTAAAATAGCTTAAATAGGTTAAAATTAAGTAGAAGTAGATAAATGTTTTTTTAAGTTTTGGCTTAAAAATGGATTTTAATCCTTCACTTGGTTTGACAGTTTTGAGATAAAGGGGTGTGTCGGCACAAGCCAAACGGTTCAAATTGGTATATGATGGGTTAGTCAGCCTTAGTTTGATTCAAGCTTAAGTTTTATGCTTGTATTTAGCATGTTTTCAAAAGTTCCAAGTTTTTGAATTGCTTTCTAAGGTTTATAAAACCAGTTTTTTTGAAAATCTGTGATTTTACAAAGAACATTCCACAAGTGCCTATTGGAAATATGCACTTGTGAGTGTGAGTTAAGTGTCATAAAAGGGTGTGTCTTGTGGTGTTCAAAAAGGGCTGCAAACACTTGGGTCTTTGACTTGGGTTAAGTCCAAAGACTCAAGTCTTTCTTATAACAGTTTTAAAAAAGGATTTTAAGCCTTTTTCACCACACAAATTCAGCAAGTATTTATGGTTTGTGAAAGCTAAAAATTGGTGCATAAGCTCCTCTTACACTACACTCAATCTGTTTGGGCTTATTTTCCTATTCAGAGCTTATTTGACAGCTTTTTGAAAGCTGTCAAATAGCCCTTGATGTTTCGAACTTAACTCCCCCCCCCCCCCCCCCCCCCCCCCATGATGCAAAAGGGGGGAATTTAGCCCTTTGTTCTCTGTCTTTTTGAGTTCTATAAACCCATGTCTTGGGATTATGTTTGAGGAGTTCACCAAGCTCTCAATAACCTCAAAGTCTCAGCCCTTGATAAGTTATTTGTGTGCTTTTTCTAAGCCCAACATGCCTCCTTGGTGTTTTTGAATCCCCTAGGCTGAGGAATTGCCTTTTAAGTTTTGTTTTAGCTTAATCAGCTTATTTTTTTCCCCCCCCCCCAAAAATAAGCTCAACTGTTCCAGAGCGTTTTAGGTTAAGCTAGATATTTAGTTTACTTATTTCCTTTTTTTCTAGCTTATTTGTCCTAGCTTTAAGCACTTTAGCTCTTTGAGCTTTAGTTAGGCTTTTCTGTCATTTTAAGCTTCCACAGCTTATCTAGCTTAGTTCTTCCTTTTCTTTTTAGCTTATTTAGTGTAGTTTAAGTCCCCTTAGCTTATTTTGCCTTTGTCTTAGCTTACTTCAACTTTAAGACCAAAAAAAGACTTAGCTTTTTTAGCTTTTAAAGCTTCTTAAGTTGCTGTCAACTTTCAGCTTATTTTATAGCTTATTCTTTTGACCAAAGTCAAAAGTGTTTTTGTTAAAGTTATAGAGATTAAGCTCCTTAATAAGTTTGTAGTTTTAAGTTTTTGCTAAAAATCATTTTTTAATAAGCTAAAAAATTAAGCCATATCGTAGGGTCTGTTTTGTCACATTTTCATAGTATAGGGGCACCCGTTTTCATAGTAGTGTAAATTCCCAAAATGTTGCCCGCCTACCCTTTAGTTTAGATTTATACACTTTCTACCCTAGAGTTTAAAAAAAAAAAAGGGGGAAGATACTTGGTCCGGGTGAGCAAGACTCGAACCCGGGACCAAGCAATACATCCCCTTTAACTCCCACACACACTACCACTGCGCCCTTGGGTCTTTTTCGTTAAAGACTCAAGGGCAAATCTATTTAAGGTCATTTTGACCTTATAAGCCTATAAGCTGTAAAAGCTTATTCTCGGGCTTATTTGATAAGCTGTGTGGAGTTTGGTATTTTTCGTAGGACCTTGATAGTGTAAAGTATTTTGTGTAAATTTTTCAGAATTTTTTGTAAACGTTTAATATTTTTTATCATTTAATTTAGTTAAAAGTTTATTAAATTCATAATAAATACAAAAATTATCAAAAAATATTTGCTTTTTTAGAACAATTTTCATTTTGTCATTCCTGTTTGTAGGAAAAATATAAAGTTTGTAGGGTCATTTTTATAAACTTTCTCTCTTTTAAAGAAAAGGGTCGGTGAGGTTTTTGTTTTACTCGTTTTTGGGTCAGAACGAACTCCGTTTTCGGTCTGGTCTTTTTCATTCTTCAGTTTATTTTGACCCGTAGAGTTGTTTAGAAGTGAAAAATTTTCCGTAGGTTATTTTTAAGATTTTAGGTTTTTTCCCCATTTGTCCGGGATTCGGGGCTTCGTTTTTTTTGTTTAATTTCATAATTTTTAGGTTTTTCTTAAACGTTTTAGTCCGTTATTGTTTAATTTGACTTTTTCAACTTCCCAAACCAATTCCTTCCTTCAAACTCAAAATCTTCGATCGTATCGATCTACCATTCCAGCCTGTTGGGGATTTTCGACCAGGGAAAGGCTCTATACTACTTCCTCGGTATCATTGATTGTTTGGATTTTACACTTCTATATATATTTTATATTTTATTATATATTATATATATTTACGGTGTGAATCCGGCACGATCAATTGTTTATAAGTCTGTTTCAAATGCTCATTCTCAGTAACAAGTTTTGTCACTCTATGTTCCAATTCAATGTTAAGAGTCTCAATGTCATCCATGTCCATTTTGACTGTACTATCATCACATTTCCATTTAAGGACTTAATTTCGCTTCTTCAAACTTGACAATGACTGTGTCTTTTGACTTGAGCGGCTTCTAAATTCACGTTATTCAAACAACTGAGTAAAACTTGGAGCATTTTGATTTATAACACTATTTACTAAGTGAAAATTTTTTGATTAAGTGAGAATCAGTTCCAAGTGATGCATGTTTTTCAGAGGTCGTAATAAAACTCTTACAAAGTTTATCGTAAGTTTCTTTATCAACAAAATCCTTTTTATTGAGAAGCTCAGTCTTGAGTTCGAGACACTTTTGACATTCATTCACAGTTTCACAACCTTCATTCACAGACAAATTCACAACAGTTTTTACAATATCATTATCAATGGCTTGTGCCAAGAGTCGTTCATTTTCACTCAAAACTTGATTTATTTTATAACTTCAAACGTTCTGGACTCCAAAAGGCGTGTTGTTCGACAGCCTGCTCCATTGATAAAGACTTTTTGTAAATCGGCAATGTTCTTCAACCAAGTTTTTGATTGAAAGTTATTGAAGATATCTTTTTATTCTTTATAAACGGAATGAATTTCATCTCGAAAACGATCCTATGTATGTTCAAACCCCCACGTGCCCCAGTGATAGCTGTGGTCAGTGGTTCTTTTCTTTGACATCCAGATCAAAGCCTAGTGAGATTAGCATTGAGCTCTTTCAAAGCTAGTATACACCATACTTCTTTTGGATGTTCTTTTTGGACCTCAACTTTGAGGGTTGGGTGAAGGAATGAGATGGGTTAAAGCTGGGACCGAAGTCGCTTTCTTATAGGCATGTTCACTATTAAATCAGATTGTCGAAAACAAATGTTTGTTGTAATGTTACTTAAGAATAGCATAATTTATGGGTTTCATGTTTACTCTATGTTTTACACAATGGATCTTGTTATTTCAAAAGGCATTTTTTGAACGACTCTTTCACAAAGGCATTTAATGTTTCATCAGAATCGGGGAATTACAACAGTATCATTTTAAGAATGGCATTCCCGTCATACAGCTTTGGCTTTGACTCCCGAACTTTCTTCAGATAGAAAGGTTTTTTAAAACCGATTGCTTGTTTCATGGAATGAATTCTATAACAAATTTTGGATTTAGTCATCATATGACACAGTTTGCGCCGATTGACCTCTTTTGAAATTGATATAATCAAGTTGCTTAATTTTCTTTTCTAAGCAAATTTCTCTATCAAATATTTTGTTTTTTCCATTTTTAATCATTTTTGAGATCGTACTGTTTTCCATTAAAGAATCCTTTTCTTGCACTTGTTCAAAGTGTTTCCTTAAGAAGTTTACATCTCGGCATACTGTTCATTTGATCCTGAAAAACTATTTTCCAACATTGTTGCATTTCCTTTCAAATCTTTAACCTATTTCTTATATCTGTCAAGCCGGTAGTCAAGCTTTATAAACATTGGTGCAAGTTGCATCACTTGGGTATTTAATTGTTCAAACATAGTAATATCAGGACATCTTGATTGAGCGAAGAGTTAGAATTCTGGACAGTTTCTGTTGTGTTGCACTCAGATACTAAGAATAAGGATGATATTGCTATCACTGGTTATTTCAGTTTTGACTGACTCCATCGATTTAGATCAGTTCAGAAGAGTCATTATCATATATGCTCACTTTGATTGACTAAATACATAGGTCAGATTATCTGGATTGTGTACTCAGTGGTCATCTGAGCCATTCCTGGAGAGATGCGCTATGAGAGCAATCTTGGTAAGTTGAGTTCATCACAATCAGAGTCAGAGGACATTCCAGCTCATCGGCTTGTAAGCAGCATTGTGGGTGATGCAGTTGAGCATGGTTTGAGTGTCATGAAGTTAAGGATCTTGCCAAAAATTGATATTTCTTCCTCTGTTAAGACTTGACTACTTGTAGAGCTTGAACCAGCAAACACTTTATCATTGAACCACGGTTTCTCCCTTTTCCTTTGACGCTTAGTACACTGCTTGGCAAATATGACCTCCCCTTGAATTGTAACAATATGACAGTTGTTGTTTCCCGTGTTGCTTCCACTTGCTCCAAGTGTGTATTTTCTCGTTGTTCCAGCTAGCATAAGTAGTTTGTCCCCCCTGAAAGGTTGCACCAGTTACTTTTCTATCATAGATGGTGCTCTGTTGACGAGGGTTGACGAGAGTCTTAGCTGATTGTTGGTTAGTAGGATACCGGGATGTGACAAATCAGTATAATGACATCATGTGATTGTTCGCATCATTTAAAAATCATCCCCTTTCTAGAACACTGGAACAATTAGACCTGAGTCTGGTTGGGAAAATTTAGATTGTTGATGTTGGTAAGTTGTGGGAGCATATTCCAATTGTGGGATGGATGATTGTGGAGAACAAACGTTGTGGTGAACGGAGGATTGGTACTCATTTGATGGATAGTGATTGATGACGGTGTTGATTGATGTATTGAATGGTTGATTCTGTTAATGGTGTTACCAACTGTGAAGGACGGATATGCTAAGCATGGTGTTGAGGTGTAGAGTTTGGGTAAGTGGTAGATGGAGATTGATAAGCTGACGAGTTAATGTGAGATGCAACTAAGCAAGAGGATCGGCGTTACGTTCATGATCAAACGAACTTCATTTGCATGTTTTCGTGTTGTTGCAGGTAAGCATGAAGCTGATCAATATTGGTAGTATGCAAGTCTTTGACAATTTAAAATCCAGTATAACATATTTTGCTCCATCATCAGGAAGAGTGTTTAAGAACTTGGTGTTAACTTGAAATTGCTCACAATGGATCTTGTAGATATTCATATCATTGAGTAGCAGAGTGAACCTTTCGTGTAGTACTAGTGTAACGACTCTCCTGTCGTGTAAAGTGACTTATCGGAATTATCATACGCTTGCATATTGTTTTGTTCGTTAAACGACGTTCCTTGATTAGCAGTTTTAATCTTCCCCCAAAGTCTTTTGCAACACGTGTTGACTCAAAGGAGCATAGATTTCAGTTGAAGGCCTTGGAGAATGATGTTTATTGCTTTGATGTCACAATCAGACTTGAATGGCTTTAGCGGGAGTCAGTTCAAACATATTCTTATGCCTTGTTACTGCATTCCTCTGTTGATTGAAGGCAAAACATGTGGTCTCTTTTTCAACAGATGCATGAATCATTCTTTCCATGTGGTTATTCATCGTATAAAGTTCTTATTCTGCTTTTCCATGAATCATACCAAGTGTTTTTAAAGCATCGGTGGTTTGTTGTCTCCTTAGAAAGCAGTGACTTATCGGGTATGAGCGTATTGTGGTACATAAAGATTTACAAATTGATCGATCGGGGTAGAAAGAAATTGTGTTTTTTTTTTAGTTACGGAATTGTTGAGTCTTGAAATGAAACTACATGGGATTTTACAATTCTAGACAAAACCGGGAAAACAAGTGTTTGTTTCACGGGATTTTACAAGTCAAAGAAATAATCGTATAATTTAGAAATGAGTTGTTAAGTTTAAACTTAATTTGGTTTCACTAGTTCGGTTGACAAAAATTAACTAGTTTGGTCCTACTCGTTCGGTCCTACTCGTTCGGTCCTACTCGTTCGGTCCTACTCGTTCGGTCCTACTCGTTCGGTTCACTCGTTCGGTTCACTCGTTCGGTTCCAACTAAACAAACTCGTTTTGGTTCATCGTTGGTGCAACTCCATTCGGTTCACTCGTTCGGTTCACTCGTTCGGTTCACTCGTTCGGTTCCAACTAAACAAACTCGTTCGGTTCACTCGTTCGGTTCCAACTACTACGAAACTCAAATTTTCAAAACTCAAAAAGACACATTTTTGAATGTTTTTTCGCAACAATAAAAATATAAAATCTTGTACAAACTAGTGCTTACGAAACCCTATAGGAACAAAAAATAATAAAAAACTTTAAGTTTTTAGCCAAAAATTTTAGATCAAAATTTTGCTCTTGTATAGGTTTTGAACCCAACTTCACAGACAAACACAAAACTAAACACACCCACTCCATGGCTCTTGATACCTATTGTAGAAAATGTAATCTATGATCTAACTTAAGAACAAGAGTGAGATGTGGGTTGTGATGTTAGAGATAGAATGGATGGAAAATGGATGAAGTGTATTATGATGAAATGTTACAAATGGAACAACCAACCCTCTCCAAGGCTAGGAGAGGGGCTTATATAGGTCCTATAGGCCGGCCCATGGGTTATGATGGGCTTCCCATGGTTCTTGGGCCAGACTAGATTACTAATCTAATTATTACATAAACTACGAGCTAAGGATGTAACAAACAGTGGAAGAGACCGACACTTTTTGTGTTTCACATTACTTTGATTTTGCAAATTTTGTCAAATTTTTGTCAAGTCTTTAGCATATATAAACTACACTTTTCAAACCCATATTTCGATAGTAAATCTTTGGTGTTTTTCAGCTTTTAATCTTTGTAACACAAGCTCATTAGGAGCTTGTCTCAATCTGTTTCAACTTTATTTTCAGTTTCAAGCTTATTTTATAGCTTATTTTTAAGTCTACTTATTGCCCCTTTGTCTTTTTAAAATCAATACCCTGTGCAAACAGCCTACCTTTTCAGCTCTTTTTCTTTGCTTATTTTTGTTCCAAACTTTATTCTTTTTGCTTATTTAGATAGCCCTTAGGTCAGTCTATAAGCCCATATAAGCCATATAGCCTTTAGGTGCCTCTAATGCTTAAAATTTAAGCCCAAAAGTGACCCTAAGGACTGTTTGTATGCAGTTTAAAGCCCCTATTTGCTTATGCTTTTTCTTGTTATATGTCTTGTCCTTTGTGATTATTTTGTTTTAGGTTTGCTTTTTTAGGGTTAGTTCACATCTGTTTGGCTTATCTTTCATTTACCACTAGCTTATTTTTTTACACAAAAAAGCCAAAGTTAGCTTAATTGCTTTTGTGTAAAACTAGTTAAACTGCCATCTTAGATTTGCATATTTTTCTGGCTGATTTTTGAGTTTCAATACAATAATTCCTTTTTTAAAGTTGCTTATTTTGTTAGTTTTACAGTTTTTTAAAAAAAAGTTTTACCAAAAAGGGAGGCCAAGGATTCGAACCCTGGACCTCCCCTTTGTCACATACACGTCCCCAAGCAAACACACAATAACCAGCGGCACCAGTAGGGCCATCTGGTTATTGTGTGAACCATTTTATTTTTATACTTGTTTTTTCAGTTTTGCCTATAAGCCAATTTTAGCTTATTTTCGGCTTATTTATAAGCCCTTTTTCAAAGCTCCTAATTTTCTTAGATCCAACATACCTTAAAGAACTTTTCTGCATTTTTTTTAGATTTTTTAAAATTTTATTAGTATTTTTAATTAATTTTTCTTTTCAAAACTGTTTTTAATTCATTAAAAATTAAATAAAAATCAAAAAAATATAATTTTTTTTAGAAAATTTTCTTTTATCATTTAGCACTTAGGAAAATTAAATTTGCTTTTGTAGGGTTAATTTTTCAAAATTTGAGTTTCTAAAGAACGAGATTCGGGTCCGGTTCTCGTTTTTAGCTTTTAATCACTTTTAGCTTTCGTTTTTAGGTTTCCCTTACTCGTTTTTGAATTTTAATTGTAGAATTAGTAATTCAATTCAAGCGATCACAAACGCAATCCAATTTTCAATTTGCACCTCGTTGGGAGAACGACCCGGGTAGAATTTTAAGGGATTTTGTTTTGGATAGAAACGAATCTTTTAGAAGCCTCTTAGAATACTTTACCCTTATTATTTATATTTATTATATATTTATATAATTAAAAAGGTTGAGTTTAATCTTACAATCATTTTGGCGCCGTTGCCTGGGAGGTGTAAAAGATTATCGTTTCGTTTGAAGATTAGTTTTTGAAGACCCTTCCCTCGTGAAGTTATCATTCCCGTTTGTGAATATTTTCTTTTATTTATAAAAATACAAAAATATTTTTCATTTTCTTTTATTAGTATTAGTATAAGATAAAATAAAAAAAAACATAATTTTTTTTGTCCTTAATCAAGAAATAAAAATCCATCATCAATATAATGCTTGCATCTTGAGTATTATCATAATAAGTTCCCGAACAAAAAATTCAAAACTTGCCTTTGTGTCACTTGCGACGTACGGCTCACCTTTAATCGATAAACAAACTCTAAGAGGGGTATAAGGATGGTTGTTCCGAGGAACTACGACCCTAAAGAAGAAAGGTTTTTAATAGCTTCGCGCTTTCCTACTCCTCCGCTCCTTTGTGCGTTTTTATTTTAAAGAGCTACCGTGAAGCTTGTCGATTATTGGTTTAAGTTATTCGATCTCGTTTTGTCCATTAAAATAAATTGTGAAATAAATTGAAAAAACCAAAAAAAATTTCTTTTAATCTTTTTAGTGCATGCATACTCGTTCTTCTTCTAATCTCGTTGGTAATTCTTCTTCTAATCCAACCACCAC
The DNA here is from genome assembly GCA_026074375.1 of Tanacetum coccineum. Classification (NCBI taxonomy): domain Eukaryota; kingdom Viridiplantae; phylum Streptophyta; class Magnoliopsida; order Asterales; family Asteraceae; genus Tanacetum; species Tanacetum coccineum. Next base: position 9,110 of record BQNB010011360.1, on the reverse strand, counting down.
AAATCCGATTTACCCCAATATCATTATCAATGGCTTGTGCCAAGAGTCGTTATTTTCATTCAAAAATTATTTATTTTTACTTCGGAAAGTTCTGGAATCCAAGCGATGTTGTTCGGACAGCGGTTCCATTTGATAAAAGACTTTTTGGATATCGGCAAGTTCTTCAACAAGTATGATTGAAGTTATGAAGATATCTTTTAATTCTTTTATAAATGGTATGATTTCATCTGAAAACAAGCCTTTGTAGTTCAAACCCCCACGTTTTACCTCAATGTAGTTGTGGTAGTGGTTCTTCTTTGACAACCAGATCAAAGCCAGTAAGATAGCGTTTTGCGCTCTTCCAAGCTAGTAACAACCATACTTACTTTTGACAGTTCTTTTGGAACCTCAGCTTTGATGGTTTGTTGAGAATGAGGTGGGTCTAAAAGCTGGGGACGAAGGCGCTTTCCAAAAGTCATGTTCACTATATAAATCAGTTTGTCGAACAAATCGATTATTGTTAATCGTATTAAGAATAGCATATAATTTATGGGTTTAGTGTTCACTTTATTTTTTACAACCATTGGATCTTGTTCTTTCAAAAGCATTTTTGAACGACTCTCTTCACAAAGCATTAATGTCTCATCAGAATCAGGAATCACAATAGTATCCATTTTAAGAATGACATTCCCGTCATATAGTTTTGGCTTTGACTCCCGAACTTTCTTCAAATAGAAAGGTTTTTCAAAACCGATAGCTTGTCTTGTGGAATGATCATAACAAATTTTGGATTTAGTCATCATATGAACAATTTACGCAGATTGACCTCCTTTGAAAATGATATTATCAAGTTGCATAATTTTCTTTTCTAAAGCAATTTCTCTATCAATATTCTTGTTTTCTTCCATTTTTAAATCATTTTTGAGATCAGAAACTGTTTTCATTAAAGAATCCTTTTCTTGCACTTGTTCAGAAAGAGTTTGCTTAAGACGTTCAATCTCGGCATACTGTTCATTTGATCCTGAAAAACTGTTCTCAACATTTTGCATTTCTTTCAAATCTTTAACCTCTTCTTTATATCTGTCAAGCTCGGTAGTCAAAGCTTTATTGGCACTTTTATATTCCAGATTAACATTGGTGCAGTGCATCACTTGGGTATTTAATTGTTCAAACATAGATAATATCAGGGCATCTTGTTGAGCAGAAGAGTTAGAATTCTAGACAGTTTCCTATTGTGTTTCACTCAGATACTGAGAATAAGGAATGATATTGCTATCACTGGTTATTTCAGTTTCTGACTGAATCACATCATTAGACTGTTCAGAAGACGTCATTATCTGCTCACTTTGATTGATTAAATCATAGGCCAGATTATCCGGATTGTGTACCTCAGTGAGTGCATCTGAGCCATTCCTAGAAAGATTCGCCATGAGAGCAATCTTGGCTGAGTTAAGGTCATCACAATCAGAGTCATATGCATCTAGATCATCGGCTTGATAAGCAGCATTGTGGGTAATGACAGTCTGAGAGGTTTGAGTGTCAGGAAGTCCTGGATTTGCCAAAAATGCTATTTCTTCCTCTGTTAAAACTTGACCAATTGCTTGAGCTTGAACCAGCAACACTTTATCATTGAACCACGGTTCATCCCTTTTTCTCTTAGGCATAGTACACTGCTTAGAAATATGACCCTCCCCTTTGCAGTTGTAACAGATGACAGTCCGTTGTTTCCCTGTGTTGCTTCCACTTGCTCCAGGAGTGTATTTTCTCGTTGTTCCAGCAGCATAAGTAGTTTGTCTCCCCTGAACAGGTTGCACAGTTACTTTTCCATCATAGATGGTAGCTTGTTGACGAGGGTTTGATGAAGTCCTTAGCTGATTGTTGGTAGTAGGATACCAGGATGTGACAACAGTAGTTAAGAATGACATCATGTGATTGATCGCATCAATTAGATCATCCCCTTTCTGGAACACTGGAACAATTAGACCGGAGTCTGGTTGGGAAAATTCAGATTGTTGATGTTGGTAAGTTGTGGGAGCATATTCCAATTGTGGGATGGATGATTGTGGAGAATAAACGTTGTGGTGAACTGAGGATTGGTACTCATTTGATGGATAAGTGATTGAAAGAGGTGTTGATTGACTGGTTGTGAATTGTTGAGTCTGATAAGGTGTTACAAACTGTGAAGACGGATATGGTGAAACATGATGTTGAAGTTGAGAGTTCGGGAGAGTGTGTAGATGAGATTGATAAGTTGACGGAGGTAATTGGTGAGATGCAACTAAAGCAAGAGGATCGGAGTTACGTTCATGCATCAAACGAACTTCATTTGCATGTCTTTCGTGTTGTTGCAGGTAAGCATGAAGCTGATCAACATTGGTAGTATGCAAGTCTTTGACCAATTTAACATCAGTAACAAATTTGCTCCATTCATCAGGAAGAGTGTTTAAAAACTTGGTGTTAACTTGAAATTGCTCCAATGGCATCTTGTAGATGTTCATATCATTGAGTAACAGAGTGAACCTCAAGTAGTACTCATGTAACGACTCTCCTTTCTTGTAAGTGAACTTATCGAATTCATCATACAGCTTGCATTCTCGTTCTTGTTTTGTTAACGACGTTCCTTGCATTAGCAGTTTAATCTTCTCCCAAAGATCTTTTGCAACACGATGTTGACTCACAAGAGCATAAATTTCAGTTGGAAGGCCTTGGAGAATGATGTTTATTGCTTTGATGTCACAATCAGCTTGAATGGCTTCAGCGGGAGTCAGTTCAATATATTCCTTAAGCCTTGTTGCTCCATCCACAGTGATTGAAGGCCAAACGAGTGGTCCTTTTTCAACAGAGGCAAGAATCATTCTTCCATGAGGTCTATTCAACATATACAGTTCCATTCGGCTCTTCCAAGAATCATACAAGTGTTTTTCAAGCATTGGTGGTTTGTTGTCTCCTCCTGAAAGAAGTGACTTATCGGCAAGAGTCGTCATTGTGGTATCAAAAAGATTACAAATTGATCGATCGGTGGTAGAAAGAAATTGTGTTTGGTTATGTGATTGTTGAGTCTTGAAATGAAACTACACGGGATTTTACAATTCTCGACAAAACCGGGAAAACAAGTGTTTGTTTCACGGGATTTTACAAGTCAAAGAAATAACCATATAATTTAGAAATTTAAGTTAGTGTGTCTTAAATGGAATTGACTAGTTCGGTTGACAATGAAATTAACTAGTTCGGTTCAGCTGGTTCGGCTCTGCTGATATTTCGGGACATAAACTAGTTCGTTCCAACAACAAACAATTCGGTTCCAAAATAATAAACCTCGAGTTCGGTTTCTCAATGAAAATCTAGTTCGGTTCCAAATGAAAACAGCTAGTTCGGTCCTTCTAGTTCGGTTCTAAATAAAAACATCTAGTTCGGTCCTTCTAGTTCGGTTCCAAATAAAAACAGCTAGTTTGGTTCCAACTAGAGTGACTAGTTCGGCTTACTCGTTCGGCTTACTCGAATTTAGCTCGATCGGTTCAAACTAAGAGTTATCTCATTCGGCTATCTTGTTCGGTTAAGCTCGTTCGGTTCCAACTACTACGAAACTAAAATTTTCAAAACTCAAAAAACATATTTTTGAGTGGTTTTTAGCAAAAATTCTTGTACAACTAGTGTTACTAACCCTATAGGAACAATAAAAATGAAAACTTTAAGGTTTTTAAGCCAAAAAATTTGAATCACTTATTTTGCTCTTGATAAAGGTTTTGAACACAAATCAAACACAAAAACTCAACACAACCACTACCATGGCTCGTGGTACAATATTGAAGAATCAGAGTACAAGACTGTATGAAATTGAATACAAGAACGCTAGAGAGGAGAGTGGGGATGGATAATCTTAGAGAGAGAAAGTAACATGGAATGGATGAATTGTATTATGTGTGAAAATATGGAAAATGAAACAACCAACCCCTCTCCAAGGCTAGGAGAGGGCTTATATACTACATGGATGGCCGGCCCATGGGCTATGATGGGCTTCCCATGGTCCTTTGGGCCCAGACTAATACTAAATCTCGAATCCTTTACACTACCTACGAGCTAAGACCTGTTACAACTTGGAAGTGACAGACACTTTATGTGTTTCCAACAACAAGGTTGTAATAATATCCGTCAATTTGTCTTGTTTCAGTCTGCCCTCATCACTTCCAGGTGTGTGACCTCCTAGGAGAGGTGAATCATGGGGTGTTGGTGGTACATTATTAGTCAATTTCTGATGTTCAAACATTTCCTCATCACTTCCAGGTATGTTAACTCCTGGGAGAGGGTGAGGAATTATAGGGAATTTTTATAGATGCCCTCACGGGGATCAGACCTAGTCTGAGCAATGACAAACCCCCATGGCTTCTTGGCACCTGGGTCTGTCACCTGAACCAATTTTCTGAGAAAGAGGATCATTAGACATTGCCGTGGATTGGGTATTAGTTATGTTACCACTAGCATGTGTTGCATCTAAGCTCGCAACAGTAGTGGTAGCCCTCACCACTCTGTCATCCCGCTCCTTAAAGACAGCCTTATCTGCTACATTTGGTATAGGCACACTAGTTTGAGGTAACTGAGTGCCCTCTTGTAAGGCTTAACTAGGTGTTTGAGTATTTTGGGGTGATGATGATTCAGTAACAGAGATTTTTTCTTCAATAATGGGTTGAGTAGTAGAAGGTAATTGGGTTGGGGTTCATTGGTTTACCTGGAACTTCACCCTCTGACTACAAGGTGCCAAACCTTGATGCAAACAATGGAGTAATTTTTCCTGAAAATCTTTTTCTTTTCTTTTCATGTTAGTGAAAACCTTTTTAGTATGTGCAGGTGTTTTATAAATATCATTAAAAGGTTCTACAAGAGAAATCTTATTATTCAGAAAGAGTTGTAAAAACCTTGGAATAATTAAAAATTCTTTTATTGGGTATCCCAAGTTCCTTAACATACCATCAAAAATTAGTTTAGAAAAGTTAAACTTTTGACCATTAGCTAAACAAATGACTGCAGATGCTATATTAGTGGAAAATTCATTCCAAGAATGATTTTACAACTTAAGCATGTAAAATGATATTTTTTTTTTTTTGTGTAGAGCAGGGGAGGTACCATTCATTGACGTGGGGAGAAGAGAGCTTTGACACACAGTAAGTTGTCAGAATCACTCATCATACCCCATCAATGCATGGTTTTCAAAAATATAGTATTCATTGTTAGACAAGTACTACCATCTTCAGTCAGTTGGCGAAGTTAAGATCACTCGCGACACTGATGATATCGATATTGAAACTACTATCCTTTGCCATCAACTGTGGCATGAATTTGCTTCACATCATTGACTGTTTGAGAATGTGCAGTATTCCAAAAATGTTCAATATAGGAAGCATAGATATAGGACTCACAGCTAAGCATAGTGGTATAGGGCTAGAAATAAGAAAGTCCTACGTAGAGCTTATGAAAATCAGCATTCCCATCTGTTCTTTCTAAACAGCCACCATGTTTTGGGGTGTGGTCAGACAAGATTATAGATCAGCCATTGATGAATTAATTTTGAAGAACCGGGCGATGAATACACGCATTAGGTTTGTAATTAGAGAGCGTAAGAGAGAATAAGATTAGTTATTGTATGATGGAAGAAAACGGTTATTATAGAGTTAATAGCAAACCTACTAGCACAAATAAATAGTTTATATTTACAAGTTAACCCCCTCAACGCAGTATTAATCCCCAATGGTAAACAAGCAGTAAGTAACGGTAACCCAGCATACTGCAACTTTGAGGCTCAGCAGTCCTAACTTTTTGCCTAGTAGTACTGCTTGTCCGCCCAGCACACCAAATCTGCTAGTAGTAATAACCTTCCAATACTAGTTTTAACTCCAGAATCATCACTGAATACGCATCCTTCAAACCACAACCAATCTAAATCTACGGCGAAACACCGTCTTTGAGACATATTACAAGTAATCTAGGAGTGCTACAGCAATTATAAAGTTTAAACCTGCTAACATCAAATGGCCTTTTATGAGTAGACACAACATTATGATCTGTGATGGTATCTTAAATAGCTGAAGACCTCTTCTTTCCTAAGAATCTCTGATGAAAGGGGGCCTTATTTTAAATGTGCTTGGTTTTTTGGAGTGAAACACTGGATTTCTTCAACAATACAAATGGCTTTCCGTATCAATGTTAATCTTATAGTGTTTCATATAAATATAACCCATAAGTCAAGCATTTAATTTTGGATCCATAACCCTATCACAACAATTAGACATTAGCAACATATCTGCTTATTAGTAGTGGAGTTGCAACTATAGTTTGTTTTTTACATTGCCAAAAATCAACCTTTTGCTAAGAAATTGACAACCTCCTGTTATGGATTTCCTGTCAAGGCTAGCTACTAGGCATAATCGACTTCAAAAAGATGCTTCCAATTCAAATGTGTGAATCTCTGAGGGATACCAAAGGCCCAAAGTTATCTGACCTTTCAAGTATCGTAAAGCATCATCTTCACTACATGAAATTGAGACTTTGGATAACTTGGAACCTTTGCACAAGCGCCAAACACAAACATATTACAGGTCCTATAAGCTGTCAAGTACATCAATGATCTATCATTGAATTGTATAAATGAACATCTCCCCATCCTCGCTTCTTCATCCTTGAGCAATGCCTTGTTTAGTCTCTATAGCGAGTGCGTGCTGTCATCACTGTACAAAGGACCGAGCCTTCTTCAATAGCACAGGCCAGCATACTTGTCTTGGCTTGATGAGATTCCCAATCATCTTTCTCTGCTTTACCTATAACCCTAAGAAGAAAGTGAGCTCCACCATAGAACTCATTTGGAATCTCTTGTGCATCATCTGCTCAAACTCAACACATAAAGACTTTTTTGTGGACCCAAAAATGATGTCATCAACATACACCTACACTAATAGGATATCACATTTGTCCTTCTTGATGAATAGTGAGTCTTAATCTATAGTTGGTGAGCTCCTAAGATCTATTTTGCCAATTAAGTAGTAGACGAAGTCTCATACCAGCTCTAGAGCTTGATTAGACTCATATAAACATTTTCTACCCTTAAAACCCATTGTCAATGATCACTATAGATCTTCAAAACCAGAGTTGGCACACGTACACGCTCCTCTTTAATAGTACGCGATATAAAAAGGTAACTCTTCATATCCATCTGGTACACAATAAAACCCCAAAATGAGCACGGAAAAAAATAACCGAGGTAGCTTCTATCTAGTAACAAGAGCAAAAACCTCATCATAATTAATTCCTTATTCTTGGGAGTAACCTTGTGCCACCAGCCTTGCCTTGTTTCTAACTACTATCCCTCTCTCATCTTTCTTGTTTCGAGCATAACCCATTTTTGCTCCTAAATGGCATGCTTGCCTTTGGGTAAATTAACCAATCTCCAAATCCTTCTGCAATCAAACTCGGCGCGACAAGTCATCTCGCATTGTCTCTAATCTAGCTTGATCTGTCAAAGCTAGTAACAACCTAGAACTTGGGTTCTATTTGTGAGAGAAAACAGGCAAATAAGCAGTTCTGATAATCCTTGTGGTTGGTTTCTCCTCTACTTTTTGATGTAACTGACCATAGCATGTTCTTGCATAGACTTGGTCATTCTCCTAGTTTGGGTGCTAAAAGTGGGTCCCCTATGATTTGCTCTTTAGGATGGTCCTTGTGAATCCTGGTTGTAAGAATAGGACTGACATTCATGGTTGTTTCCAAGTTGTTAAGGTCAGCCTCTGCACCTACATCTTTATTATTATATGCCACCACTAACGATACCATAGTAGAAGATCAGTAGCATCCTCTAAATCAGACATAAAAGGATCCGTTGGAAGATCATTAGCATTAATAAAACTTTTCCTAACAGCACTAACAGATGGACTAATAGTAGAAACTCTGCTAGTGCTGTTAGCATAACCTTGCTTTTGTTGAACAAACAAATTATCCAATTCATCTCTTAAATCCTGCAAATTCTGGTCACCTTCTTTATTTGAAGCTCCTCCTTCCTTCTCTTAACCATTTCTTTCACCCACATTTGCTGGTTCTTCAGTTGTCTTTTTACTAGCATCATTAGCAACCATATCCTCTAAGCTATGTGGACTATCATAAAGTAATGGTAGCAGAATAAATTGTTGAGTAGGTATTGCATCAACATTATCCTTGATACCTACATTCTTATTAGTTTGATTCCCTGTAGTAACTTGCTCATATATCATAGAGTTTGTTAGTAAATCAATATCAAAGAGCCAATCTGGTCCACTCCCTGCAACATTTGGTTTGTTTTCAAGAAAGGTTATGTGCAGGTTCTCCTCTACTTTCCTAGTTCTAGTGTTAAATACCCTAAAAGCCTTGCTATGTATAGAGTATCTAACCAAGAACCCCTCATCATCCTTCCCATCAAATTTGCCTAAGGGATCTAAGGTATTAAGAATAGTCACAGGACACCCAAAAGGTCTCATAAAACTTATACTAGGTGGTCTACCATGTAATAGTTCATAAGGTGTCTTGTTGTGAGGCTTGGTCACTAAAACCCTATTCCGAACATAGCAAGCAGTATTAACTGCTTCAGCCCAAAATATAGTAGGTAAGAGTGAATCTGCTAGCATAGTCCTAGCTGCCTCTATTAGTGTCCTATTCTTTCTTTCAGCAACTTCATTTCGTTGTGGTGTTCTGGCAACACTGAATTCCTTCTTAATCCCTTTCATCACACAGAACTGATTCATGTCTTTATTTTTAAATTCAGTTCCATTGTCACATCTGATGATTTTAACCTTATGATTTATTTGGTTTTCAATGCCAGTTATAAAAGTTTTAAGGATCCCACTAGTCTCATCCTTAGTGGCCAAAAAGAAAACCCAACTAAACCTACTAAAGTCATCAGTGACAACAAGGAAATATGTCTTATGATTGATACTCCTTACGGATATTGGTCCAAATAAGTCCATATGCAACGTTTGTAAGGGTTAGCTGATAGAGCTCATAAGCTTGGTTTTACAAGAGGCTTTGTGTTGCTTTCCCTTCTGACAAGCAACACAAGTATGGTCATTTTCAAAAAGCTATGAAGGCAATCCTCTTACAAGGATTCCCCTCACAAGTTT
>BQNB010011359.1:0-77213 GCA_026074375.1 Tanacetum coccineum | reverse complement strand
AACACTGTATATATGTTATCCTTTCTAGGAACTTTAAGCAAAACATGACTTTTATCAGTTAACTTAAAGTCTGGAGACAGAACAATACATTCAGTGTCAGTAAAAAGAACACTATTCTTCTTGTCACCTATTTGTGAGAAATTGAAGAGGTTAAACTTTAGTTCCTTTACAAAATACACAACTTCAAAATCTAATTTACCAGTTCTTATTTTACCTTTCCTAGTAATTTTCCCTCCTTTAGAATTACCTCCAAAGGCAACAAATCCTTCATCAATTTCTTTATAATAAGTAAGATAGGATTTGTTTCTTGTCATGTGCCTAGAACATCCACTATCAAACACTCCTTTATCCATTAAATCTTGCTGTAGATTGTCCTGCACATAATGGTAGGAAAATTAGTTTCTTTTGGGGACCCAAGCCATTACTGACTTGGATCTGCCTTGTACATCAATATAGTCAAATCTTTTAAAGGACATTGATGCACCATTGTTTCTGGAGACATGGTCTAAAACTTTGTGCTTTGGTCTCCAAACCCAACATGCTGAGGTCTTAACAACATTTCCCTTGTTTTCCTTAACAGCACTAAGAACTGATTTTGACCTAGCAGTATTAACCCTTATTCCCTTAACAGTATTAACCTTTTAGTGAAATTACTGTTATTAGCTGTTGTTATATTGTTAAAAGTCCTTCTAGCAGTTGAATATGCATTATTAATAACATTTTTCATGTGTCCTGCATTATTCACTGCTGTTCTTGGTTGAACAGTATTAACTAAAATTGGGCCAGACCTAAATAAGACTGTTCTTGGAACCATATTCCTTTTTGGATGGGGTTTTGAGTAATTTAGAGAATTTGTTTGTTCACATTTGAACATTGGTCTAAATAGGTTTTGCAAAACCTTCCATTATGTTATACCAGTTATTGCAATCCTTCTTTAAATGATCAAAACTACCACACAATGCAAGCTTTGTGTTGAACATTGCAAAAATCACTCACTAATTTTTGAAGAAATTTGTTGGGGTCCAGTTTAACCAAAATCGAATTTTTTTAGGTTTCTTTGAATATAAAATCTTCTTTCTTTTATTGTAAAACTTTTAGATCCTAGATCATGAGCCACTTGGCTCTGATACCAATTGTAAAGATCGTTTAGAACTCATCTAGAATCTATAATAACAAAGTTTGTTGTTGCGCAGCGGAATTTAAACAGAGACAATGTTATTAACAAGCTTTACATTAACATATAAGCCCCAATTCTATTTGATCATGATAGAATGTGTTACCTAACTGTAACAGGGATCAAAGACACCTTTGATCTCAGGGCTAAAACGATCTCAAGTGGTGAGATCATTGGTGTTTTCCTAAAACATGATTAAAACACCTTAAAAACACACATACAAACAATGTCTAGAGATCTCTTTATATATAGAGTCCATCTAGACTTACAAAGGAAATCTAATTGTATTAGGAAACTAAATCTTTCCTAAACTTGATCTTTATCTTTTTAAGCAAGTCTTCTAGAATCCTCCAACTTCTAGAATTTAATAATGTCGAACTAGACCCTTTTGTTTCATTCTTTTGTATCATCAAATCAATAAATCCCAACAATCTTCCCCTATTTGATGATGACAAAACAAACAGTAAACTGATTCTAAGATGATCCATAGTAACTTAATCTTCAGCAATCTTCCTCTATTAAATAATAAGCTTTGTCTTCAACTTAAGCACTTGAACATCTTGTACATCTTCAAATCTAATCTTTCATGAATGAAACAAACAGATTCTAATCTTCCCCTTAACTTAAGATTTCCTTTGAACTTGTTGATACTTCTTCAACATAATGAAGTCATCAATTCTTGTTCCATGCCATGCCACCACACTTAATAAGTTGCAAATCATATCATATCATCTTTGTAATATCTTCCTTTTTTTGTCATTATCCATTAGGGGACTGTGAACATATGCAACTTTGATCTTTACAACTACAAACCATAGATTAAACTTCTAATCCAAGCTTTCCAATGTCTCAAATTACCCTCCATGACGCACAATAAGAATAATGAATTCAAGCAGTAGAAACTTAAACTAGCAGTAGTAATAATGACTTAGCAGTAGTAATAAGGTTTAACTTGTTTTGCACAAGTGAAACCCTTCCCCTCAAGTGGTGCATTTAACATATCCAAATGGTTAAACACTTTATCATATTCTTCCCCTGAAACTAATTTGTTAACCATCTCATAAACAAAAGTAATAGAATCAACCATAAGAATCTGTATGAATAACTAACCAACAGTAGTAACGAATACCATGTAGTACCATCCATGAAGAGCAGCACTAAAAATGACTAACAGTAGTAATCGATACCAAGCAGTAGTAACAATGAAGAGCAGCATTAAAATGGTTGAACAATAGTAAAAATACACTACCAGTATTAATTACTAACTAGCAGTATTAACTTAGTGCAGCAGTATTAACTGAAGCTAGCAGCACTAACTTCAACAAACAATATTGCTTTTTTCCAACAGCACTAATGAAGTAGAAACAGTATTAAAAACATAGAAGCAGTATTAACCAAGTAAGAGCAGCATTAACCATGCATAAGCAATACTAACTTCTATGAAGCATCATTAACTTTGTTTTTTCTGAGCCCACTTTAGTATTAACTGTCGTTGAGCTGTAGTAATCAAGTATGAAGCATAGTAATTTCATAAGTATTTAACATGATAACCACTTCAATAAACTTTCTATAAGAACCTGGACTCAAACTCTTAGCTTCCACTTTCATATCACCTTTACTGTGATTACACTTCGTATTCATTATCAACTTTTGAGGTTTTTAGGAATTAGGGTTTCCAAAAAAATGATTTAAGAATTAAAACCCTAATTTTTATAATACATCCCTTTATCTTTTCATTCACTCTATACTTCTCTTTTATTACCTAAGTGGTTCAAAGAAAACTTCAATAACTATACAACCAAGAAATACTATTAAAAACAATGATGAAAGAGAAGTAAAACCATACCAACTTTAACTTTTTTGCAGCAGATTTCAAAAATTTATATCTTTCAACTAAAAGCTCAGATTGAAGATCCCTCCAGTGAGAATATGCCTTTATGAGTAAAGAACCTTCAGTTAAAATTTCATTAAGATCTAATGGTTAACGAATAAGATATCCCCTTTTTACCACAGTTGTGCATAAAGTGACAAAAATAGAAACCAAAATCGAATTTTTTTAGGTTTCTTTTGAACTATATATTTCTTTCTTTTATCCTGCTACACCATTTTAGCATCCTAGATCATGAGCCACTGGACCCCCACGCCCCCCCCTGATATCATATTGTCTCACGCTCTCGTTTACGAACTCAATCTAGAATCTATAATAACAAAGTTTGTTGTTGCGCAGCGGAATTTAAACAGAGACAATGTTATTAACAAGCTTTACATTAACATATAAGCCCCAATTCTATTTGATCATGATAGAATATGTTACCTAACTGTAACAGGGATCAAAAGACCACTTTGATCTCGGGCTTAAAAACGATTTTCAAGTTGTGAATCATTTGGGGTTTTCCTAAAAACATGATTTAAAATACTGAAAAACACACATACAAACCAATGTCTAGGGATCTCTTTATATATAGAGTCCATCTAGACTTACAAAGGAAATCTAATTGTATTAGGAAACTAAATCTTTCCTAAACTTTAATCTTTATCTTTTTAAGCAAGTCTTCTAGAATCCTCCAACTTCTAAAATTCAATAATGTCGAACTAGACCCTTTTGTTTCATTCTTTTGTATCATCAAATCAATAAATCCCAACAATCTTCCCTTATTTGATGATGACAAAACAAACAGTAAACTGATTCTAAGATATCATCGTAAACTTATCTTCAACAATCTTCCTCTATTGAATAATAAGCTTTGTCTTCAACTTAAGCACTTGAACATCTTGTCACTTCAAATCTGATCCTTTCAATGAATGAATACAAACAGATTTAATCTTCTTCCTTAAATCATCTGTTCATTTCCAAATCTGTATCCCACATGATTAGCAACTCTCTTACAAAATTCATAATCATTCCTTGACATCTCTCCGGCATTTCGACTAAATCTCGGGACGAGATTTCTGTAAGGGGTGGAGACTATAACAACCCAGAATTTTCATCAAATGCAAAATCAACCTATTTTATTATGATCACAATTGTACGGGGAAATTTTTCGCTTTATTACATTACTTGCATTACCAATATCTCAATATGCAATGTAACTTGCATAACTAAAGTAGACGAGCTCACGCAACCTACCTATGCCATCTATATCTATTTATATGTCAAGCAAACATCATAACATATCAAGTCGATATCTTAATATCATTATTACAAAGTACATTACTCATATAATGTACCATTCGCAACGTTATATCAAAACGGGCTTTAAACCGTTATCGTATACCTCTAAACCCTAATTCCATGAAAGGTTAATATCTAAAGCGAATGTACAAGCTACTAAAGCATATATACAAGTCATATAACATCTCATTTGAATAATACTTTCCCTCCAAAATAAGGTACAAGTCCTTTAAAGCATAATGTACAAGTCATAAATGCACGATGTCCAAATAGCCATTTTACCTCCGTTTTCCCAAGGAATCTTGTACAATCTATCAAGTACAAGTTACAAGCAAGTCATATACTTCATTTACAATCCATATTCATTCTCATTTCATGAAATTACAAGAAATCCAAGTTAGAAACCCTAACCCGAGCTAAATAGTAAACTATGACCCGTTTCTTAGTTTTTATCCATTATAAACCTCAACCAACCCCCAAATAAGTTGTAATAACTTAATTTACAACATTAATAATCATATACAATCATCATTTCATCATTTCATTTCATTTGTATGCGAATTGAATCAAAGAAACCCTAAACATGCCCTAATGAGAACATTCGACCCGTTTACTTGTTTTCACCCATTTTTAACACAAACCACCTATCAATTCTTGCTAATTATCCTAAATACAAGTCTTGTGAACATATATCTATCATCATATCACAAGAATACTCAAAATACAAAGCCAAAAACCCTAAACGAGCCATATGGAACCCATGACCTCTTTTCTTGCAATTTAATCCATTTTGAAAGTTTCCTTTGCAACTAAGCACCTCATGACTCACCCACATGCTACCTTAAAGTCCTAGGATCAGTGATCTATCATTCTTAATCAAGTACATATGAATTACAAGCTTAAAAACTCTTATAAACCCTAACCGAACCATAACATGACCCGTACACCTTTTTCTTCTATTCTAACCCATTTTATAACCAACCATGTACACAAGCACCTCCATGACAAGAACCTCACTTACCTAGCTGCTTACAAGCACCTCACTTCATCCCCTTGGTCACCAAGCTTCATAAATATCCTCATTTGTCTTTTGTTAAGCCGTGGAAAGACATTCTTTAAACCGTTATCGTATATTTTGCCATTTTTCATTCTCAAGGGTCTAAAATGTAACATTTTGAAAAAGTATAAAAATACATTCAAAACATTACAAGATATAACTTTATTTAACATTTGTCATGCTTATCATTTCCAGATAGTGATCAAAACGCTTAAAACTGATTATTTATATCATAATACTAAGGAGCTTTCATATTAAGGGGTTATCTCATCTTGGTATTACATTACGACTGAGTTGTTGGGTTTAGATATTTAAAGTGCCCTATCCTCCTCAACATATACAGAATGACCTGCTGAACTTATGATGGCTCAACGGTGATAACAATACCTCTAATAAATAATCAATCAAAGATATACATTATACTTTATAAAGATTTTAAACATAACAAACTAAGACTTGACATAATATCCCAGGTTGCGTGTGGCGAAGCCGTTACTTTCATTCCATATACCTTTGCTATCAATCAAATTTCCCTATACTGTTAAAATGTGAGTTCATAGCCTCGCATTTCAATCTTTCAATTTATAACCCGCAGAGGGAACAATGTAATAAGAACCAAGAATTGCATTATTAATGAATGCTATCCGATTTATTAGATAGCCTAAGTATCTATTTTGCCTTTTAAGTCTGACTACGGCGCAGCACCTACCCAACCCTTCTTTTTATGTGTCAATAAGTAAATTAAATTATTAAATCCACAAAAAGGATCAAATCCGCGAGATCAAGAAACCGAACAGTAAAGGGTGTCTCCGGGTCGTTTAATGAATTCTCCAAGCGTGGAGAGCTAGAAGATGGAAAATCCGCAAGACATTGATGATTTGAGTGTTTGGATGTCACAAGGAATGATTTGGCACTAAAATTTTATAACAATACGCAAAAACACATAAAAATGAGCAAAGAGAATAAACAGAACAAGAATCAACTAGAATGACAAAAACACCGATTAAAAACTTAAACTAAGACACAAAAACTCAAATAAACTTAAGATAAGTTAAAAACTAAACTAAACACTAAATAACAAATATAAAAGCAATTAAGCTAAACATTAACAAAATAAACACAACAGTATAACGAACAGTACTAACTCAACATTTTAACGACCTAGTACTAACTTGGAGTTAGTACTGCTAGGTCTAAAGTTATACGTGTAAGCTTATAAGGTTAGTAATGACTATGCTAACAAGACTTAAAGGTATTAATAAATAAGCAAACAAGCTAAAACAGAATTCACCTAACCTTAAATAACACTTAGTCATTTAATACAACTAGAATAAAACTACTAATGATAAATAAGCTAGAAAACTAAAACTGATAAACTCTTACAAATATTTTGAAAAGGGCAAATAAGTTTCTACAGAATATAGTAGACGAAAATAGCGCTCTAATCTACTTTAAAAAAGCTAAAGAAATCTTAAATAAGTTTGAAATAATAAGCTAGATAAGCTAAGAGTTAGAACAACCATACAGAACAGTTAAGACTAACAGTACTAAACTATAGGAGTTAGTACGGTAGGTTACGTTTAGGCGTTCTCAAAAACATGAACTAGCATATTTCTAACTTGGAGTAGTACTGGTAGCTTTAAAGGTTAATACTGCTCCAAGTGAACTAGCGAGTATTAACTTATAACTCACAGATTTAACAAGTAAACTATCAGTACTATTAGAAAGTAAAGTAAACACTCTATTACATAGCAAATAAGCAAAATAAGCACAAACAACAGATCTGCAGAAATAAGATCAATATAGGAAAAGAAAACTACAACACCCCTTGCTCAAAGAACAAGGGTCAAACAGGAGGAATCTACAAGAGCTCTAGAGCTTGTATATACACAAGCTATGTGAACGATCCATAACCAATCCAGAACTGCTTATATCTCAAAACATAAGCTGTGGTATATTTGAGAGTGATATTTGTGATTTTTCTCTTTACTGACTTACTTTCTTTCTCTTTACTTAAGGAAAACCCTTTATATAAGCTGTGGTGAGTATGAATTTATACATAAGACACAAATAACAAATGATTGAGTAAACTTAACACGGTATTTGTAATACTTGACTTTTAAAAACTTCAAACCATGCTTAATCTTGAAAGTTGTTACAAAATGAAAAGTAAAAGCTGTAAATGACTTGAAACAAAACTGAAAATAAGCTACATTTAAATTTTTTCAAGACTTAAAAAGCTAAAAAATAACAAACCTCCTTCTTTTTTCAATAGAGCTTACAAACAAACTTCTATTCTAGGCAAGTCTTCACTTGCAGCTTGCTCTTCTTTGGTAGCGAGCGCAAACACGAAGTGTGCTTGTTGTGTGAGGTAAGATCCCTAAACAAATCCCACCTTCAATCCCTTTTGTGCTTCTCTTATTGAAACAATCTTAGCCAATCGAAAATGTTTTAGGGAATGGTGAGGGGATTGCCAACCATGGAACTCTTTTAATACAGCCGTCTGGGGGATAATGTAGTGGAGTTAAATGATTTGGCGCAAAAGGAGAGAAGTGATTTTGTATCAGGGAAGAAAGTATGGGCGACATTACCAGTTGTAACTCGGTTTTTGGCGGGAAAGAAGAACTTTTTGAGGATTGGAGCAGTTTGGTCCCCTCCAAAAGTTGTATAAAATACTTAAATGTACATCTCTAACCCAGGTTTGCAACTTATGGTCCCATCTCATTTCATTCATAACTCTTGTAATACAACTTAGACTGAGGCAGTGTAGCCCGCAAGTTGAGTATTTTCATCATTTTGATGACTTTTGACTTTCAAGCCCTCTTCCCACCGTGCTTGAATTATCATGAGCTTATTATTACTGGCTTCTTTTGGACTCTTCTTTTCTGGGGCATAGCCGTTTCCTGCACAAGTACATAATGCCAACATACAAATACAATAGTATTTTTTGGAGTATGTTTTAGTCATTTACGTCTCCGCTTAATATAGAAAATGGTATGGTTTATAGTCATTTAGGTTGCGCTTAATAATGCTGCGTGTCCTCACGCATATGTTTAGAAGTATACACTGATAAAAACTAAGAATCTAGGCCCCCCTCGATCTAATAACCTCTCGAAAAGTACAGACAATAGGGTTCGTCAAGGGGAACTAAGAATCTCAATAGAGCTTCAACGAGTCCCGTTTTCACCCAATTTTTTATATGAACCTAACTAATCCTACAAATTCTTTTGGGATTTTCTTCTTTCTTTTTCTTTTCTTAACTACCTGTTTAACTTCCTGTTATTTTATCAACATGGATCATAGAATTTGAGAGAGCAAGAAGCGCCCAAGAGAATAATCTACGGACGTCCCTGACGATAAATTCATCGTCCCCTAAATAATTTTCACTAGATCTAAACCGAATATGTAGCAATTAAACAAGAATCATTGTTGATATAAGTTTAGATGTTAAGACCCTCATAAACTTATGCGACTTGTGAACTTTAACTCCAACATGGATATATGATTTCTCAGAGAATGTGTGTGCTCGTTTCACCATAGATTCAACTATTACGCATAGTCCGTAATGTTATCGAGATAGAATCACGACTCATGCAACAACTTATGAGGAACTTGCTAACATGATTTTAAACCATAGAACATTTTTGAGCAACAATTTAACTATTTTCATAAGTTCATAAAGCTAGGAATGTGTATGCTTATTTGAACAACCTACCTACCATGCGAGCTCCCTAGTAGGATACACACCCAACGACCGGTGTTCTATATGTTTGAAAACCACCCCGTTGCTCAAGTATTGATTAAGGAGAGGTAGTGGAAATCACAATCAAACACCTTCTCCTAATATTGGCAAGGGGATTGGGTGTCTTAGTTTGAAACCTCACCTAGGCCTTTCTTCCACGTGAGATACTCACAACACTTAGAAAGAAAGACAGTCATAAAGGAAAAAACCAAATCCCTAGAAGTAAAGACGTCTTAGTTTGAACCCTCACCTCGTGGTTAGCGGAGTGGGATTATCACGACACATCTTTTACCTAGCTCCATATGATCAAATGTATAGCTTCATTGGCATAATACAATATTCGTGCATTACTTTGCATTCATACTTCATCTCTCATCGCAGCATTGGTCATTTTATCTTTCGAAACCTGCTTTTAAAGACTCAAGTTTACAAACAAATTTAAGCTTTTCTGAAATCAATCGTTACTTAGCTGAACAAGCACGTATGATTAGTGGATTAGAATCTTATGGAGAAAAAGAACACCAGTTAATTCATATAAGTTTTTGAGACTAATCTTGCTTAACACATAAACTTATATTAACTCTATCATTTCTGTTCTTTCATTCACGGAACGCAATAAGACCCCTACAATTAGGAACTAGCAAGGCTCAACACGCCCGATTCTAGAGAGTCAAAAATATTCTCATTCTACCCATTAGGAAAGTCGAAACTGTAATAACACACTTATTTATTATCTATTGTAAATTCTTAATTTTTTTCTTTCAAATTTTTTTTTTTTGAGGAATTTTTGAGCAAAATTTGTGGTAGAAACGGATTATAACGGATAACAACGCTGCAAGGCAAAAAATCAAATCGAAGACTCCCCCCCATTACTAGAACTAAACATCGCTCCTGCGATGTTTTTTAAAGGGGTACCTCATACCTAAATCAGGCTGTTTATGAAGAGTGCCAAAAATAAATACGTTATCGATTAGATTTGGATATACTGGATTCCTCCCAAAATGAAGCTGAGATGTGAAACTCTTGATAAAGTCGTACAAGCACGCGAAGTTCTTGCAACAATCTCGGGTGGTGCAATCCTGGACAATTAACAACATAACACGAAACAACACGGTAATGGGCAAAGGCAAATCCTCCATACAACAAGACAAAACCGTATTCGATTTTTACACAATACTAAACGAACTAATCGCCACCCCCCGCACATACACAGGGGTGCCTCCCCCGAAAGCGCTTGTAATACTTTAAGGTCGCTATGCTTGACCCGTCACCTGAAATTATTGGACATTAGGGAAGTTTTGGTAGATCTGGGACTAACCAACTGTGCGGTCACATCCCCATCCAAAGTAGTGCTTACCGCAACATGACCATATCACTTTGAAGTTTGGCCCGGAGGTTTTGAGATAGCCTCACGTGAGCCGGTAGCCGGGAAAACTGTGTGGATAATGAATGGCCACAGACCAGCGGGTTTTAAGCTTTCCCTGAGAAATTTTTTAATCTAGAGTTAAAGAGGAGGACCGTCACGCGACGTTGAAAACGCCGGTTTCTTGATCTTGGAGTCGTGAATCCTCTTTAGTCGTTTTCTTTATAGATCAAAGAGCTACTCATACAAGCTTCATCACGAGCTCATTAATTCATTCAGTTGAAACTTTCTACATGGTCAACAAGCGGTTTCTTTTATAGATCAAGTTCTTGGTACAGTTTCAAGGCCAGTAGGCCTGTGTTTCTTACTCAATGGCAGATGGCAGCTATTTTTCCGTAGACATACTTGTATGGGAGTCCTCCGATGGGTGTTTTGTAAAGCTGTGCGGAAAGCCATCAATGCTTCATCGAGCTTATCTGACCAAGAGGTACGGTTCCTCATCCTATTGATCCTCTCAAGAATTCTCTTCAAACAACATTGATACTCAACTAAGTCCATTGTTTGTCGGATGATACCGGGTGAGTAAGACGATGAGTGACACCGCTAATTAAACATGACCTTTCTGTAAATTGGTCCAATACAGAACATGGGTTCCGCGATCACTTATGATTGCACGAGGGGCACCGACATTTATCTGGCGAAGAGAGAATTTAAGAAATTTACAAACAACCGGTCGTCTTGGTGGGGAGCGCTTTGACTTCAACCCCTTTTGATAAATAAATTCAACGGCCGACGAGGATGTATTGTTGACCTTTGGAGAAGATAGGGAATGGCCCCATAAAGACAATGCCCCAGACGTCAAAGATTTCACAAACTTGGATGGATTTTTGTGGCATCTCATCACGTTGTAAACTTTTTCCTGACGCTGGCATGAGTTGCAATTTTTTAACCACTCATGGGCAAATCCTCATGTTAGATTTGTGGGCCAAAAGATCCGGAATCGAAAGACTTTTCTTGCTGTGATGTTAGCACCGTGATGTCCGCCGTAGGACCATACGAGGCAAGCCATAAGTATTCATGGGCTTCATTGCAAAAACGCAACGTCGAACTAACTTGATCCGCAACAGAGTTTAAACAGAAAGAGGGATCTTCCCATAATAATAGCTTCACATCGTTGACGAATTTCTTTCTGCTGGTCTAACATCCTTTTGCTCACGAAATTTCCCGCATGGTCAGTTTGATCGATGTCAGCAAACCATGGGTACTAAAATCAAGAGCATCAATCGAACTAAGAGTTTGCCAGAGGAAATATTTTCATTTATCTCCTTTTGGATCGAGCTCATTCTTTAGGATTCTCTAATCGTGATAGATTCAGTCCGCTAGTTTCTCTGCTCCTTTTTGCGGTTTCAACTACATCAAAGTCAACACATGAAGGAAGCAGAACCCCATACGTGCAATCTTCGCCTTAGAATCTTTTCTTTGGCAAAGAGCTACTTGAGGGGCGGAAAATGATCCGTATATACAGTGATTCTGTTCATGACAAGAGTAGATCGGAGAATTTTTCGAATAGCGTACACCACGGCTAAACATTTACTTTCTCTGTCGTGGTGTACACGTGATTCCGCCTCATTCATGTTTGCTGCATAGTGTAAGTTCTCTGAAATGTATCCTCATGACGTTCCCCAAGACTTCACCTAAGGCTGAAATCGCTTGCATCGCACATAAGTTCCAAATAGGTTTCCATTCTACGTCTGGGGCAATCAGGATTGGAGCCTCGGTTAGAATTTCTTTTTGAGAGTGTTAAATGCTTCATACACTCTTTGAGGAGAAATAAAACAGAGTCTCTTTATCTTTCAAGCAAATGGGTCCTTGGGACGGCATTTTTGAGAAATTTTGATGAATCTTTCTATAAAACCCGGCATGTCCCAAGAAACTACGATGCCTTTGACATAGTGGGTGAGGGAGCTTTGCGATGACGACAAGCTAGCTTCGATCGCCCTCAATTCCCGACTTGGAGATTTTGTGTCCAAGAAAAATGCCTTCCTTACCATGAAATGCTTTTCTCTCATTTAGTAGCTAATTGTGTCCTTCACACCGCCTTAAGCAATCTTTTCCAAATGGGTTAGGCATGGAGAGAAAGAACTTCCAAAAACAGAAAAGTCATCCATAAATACTTCCCATTCTTATTTCGATCATGTCGTGGAAGTATTGCCATCCTACACATCTCTGCGAATGTGCCTGAGTTCATTGGCAGAGAGCCTAAGGGACATGATTGCGCGTAAGGCCAAATTCCGTATGGAGCAAGTAAAATTGTTGTCTTTTCCCTGATCATTTGGGTCGATGGTTTATTGAAAATAACCCGAGAAACCATCGAGAAAACAATAGTATTTGTTTCCCGCAAGCCTCTCGAGCATTTGGTCCATGAATGGTAGAGGAAAATGGTCCTTTTTCGGTGCTTCATTTAATTTTCGATAGTCAATGCATACCCGCCATCCCGTAAACTAATCGAGTTGGATCAACTCATGTTTGCTCATCTCAACTAACAACCTACGGTAAAACCACCTTTCTTTGGTACACACAGTGTACCGACGGCTTACTCCAGCAGCTATCCGAGATAGGGTAAATTAATCCAGCGTTAAGAAGTTTTTCAACTTCTTTTTTTATGACATCGTGAATTTTTGGGTTTACCCGTCTCTGATGTTGGACCGCTGGTGTGTAGTCCTCTTCCATTAGAATTTTGTGAGTACAAAATTCCGGGTTAATACCCTTGATATCGGAGAGTTTCCAAGCGATGGCTCGCTTGTGGGACTGCAACACCTTTATGAGAGCGGCTTTCTCCCCGACACTCAAATCTTTAGCAATTATGACTGGTAACTTGTTGTTACCCTCCAAAAATGCATATTCGAGGTGGGGAGGTAAGTCCTTGAGCTCAACCTCGGGAGGTTCATCAATTGATGTTTCATCGGGTTTGGCTTCACAAATCTTAAGTTCTTTTCTAACCTCAGGAAAATAATTTGCATGGTTGGGAAGTGGTGATAAAGGCTCACTATTTAGGATAGCTTCAAGAAGAAGAATGTCCTTCTCGGGATCACATTCGGCATCATCAATTCCTGACTTATACGAAGTATCAGAAAGTTCAGCCTCGATTTCTTCAAGAATGAAATCACTACCCTCGAATGGAGTGAGGGTGGGAGAAGTGGTATCAACAATCGGTTCAAAGTAAGGAGTGGAATTTCCATTTGCTAATACTTCCGAGAATCCTAAAACTTCTTGAGAATATTCCTCACACGCTATATCAATAAAGTCGACCTTGTTAACTGATTCCATGGCATTGTAGGAGAAATTTTTCGTATCACCTACTTTGAAAGTTACGGATTTGTCATCATGTCTTAAGGTCATTTCTTCACCGTGTACATCAATCAAGGCTCTTGCCGTTCTTAAAAATGGTCTTCTAAAATCAACGGACTCTTGGGTCGGCTTCATAAGTCAACTACACTTATCGGCCTGGAAAGTAGAAGGTTCCAACCTTCACAAAAACATCTTCGGCTATGCCGGTGGGAGTGGAGATTGATCGGTCGGCTAACTCGAGTACCATCCTAGTTTTGGTTAGACCTTGGCGATTAAGCTTTTCAAAAACGGAGAGTGGCATTAGATTGATGCTTGCACCGAGATCGGCCAGGGCTAAGCATTCATCCAACTCTGGAAAAATCACATCGGGTATCAGAATCTACCGGGTTCCTAATTTCTCGGGAAATGTCTTTAGGATGACGGCGGCGCACATTTTATTAACCGGTGTTTTGGTTAATTCCCAGATCTTTGTCTTTGTTGTTCAAAAGCTTTCTGAACAATCGGATGCAAACTTAGGGATGTGCAGGAGGGCATCTGCGATGCTAGCTCGATGTGGAGATTTCCGAAAAATTTCCTGAATTTCATAGCTAAAAGGTCGCCTTTTCGCGGATTTTTCTCCTTGTTACCTAGATGGATATGGTAAAGTCGTTTTGGTTCTAGGCATGACAACTGGTTCATCATCATGGACTATTGGAGGTTGGACGTCTTTGGTACTTCCGTTAGGAAGCACCGTGTCCTTTGTTACCTCGGTTTCAACTTCCACCACCCGGCGGGGAATTTAAGGTCCTCATATGAAACACCGCTTTGGTGGTGGATTGCTTTCAATTCCCCTTCGGTTAGCAACGGTGTTAGTAGGAAGAGTACCCGATTTGAAGTAGAAGCTTGGTTGGAATTTATCGATTTGTGACAAGTCGGTTATGTTGGACATTAGTTTTGCTCTTTGCATAACCGCATAATTAGCCTGACATAGCTTCAAATCAGTTTTTGACACACCCGAAGCTTGATGAGCTGGAGCTTGGTAAGCTGGGTGTTGATTAACCGGGGGTTGATACATTGGGGCTTGTTGTTGAACCTGAGGTCGTTGGATTTGACCCTGGTTGTAGCCATTCCCACGGTTTTGGTTTTGGTTCCAAGATTCTGATGTGCTTGGTTGTTGTTTGCATGGGAGGAAAACCGGGTGGTCTTGATTTGGTTTGCCATCGGTGGCGGACGGTAAAACCGGAATTCCTTGGTTAAAATTTGCTGCGGCTGCTTGCGAGGGGGGGGGGGGGGAGGGGGAACGGGATTCTTGGATGTTATCTCGTAATTGTTGCTTCGGTAGCAGACAAATACGATATGTGTGGGCACCTCTCGCAGGTAACAAACTTGCTCAACGCTTTTACAGGAGCGGGGCTGGAATGGAGATGTCTGCTTGTCCAGAAGTAGGCTCTAACATATCTTTCAATTCAGCATCATCGGAGATACACGGTGGTGGAAGCGTTCTACTCACTTTTGCAACGATGGCTTTTGCTTCGGGAGTGACGGAACTTTGGACTTGCTTTCATGATGTTGAGCAATCAGGCGGGCCTTTTTGTCCAAAAAGTTACCACCTGCGGCGGAATTCAAAGAGTCTTGATCATTAAACATTTAAGGCATGTAAAATGTATCAAAGTTGGTGAAGCTAGGAATCCATGATGTGGACATGCTCGGAGAAGATTCTTTGAATCGATCCATGCCTCACTAAACGACTCACTCAATCCTTTGTTTGAAATTGGTTAATTTCGGTCCGAAAGATTTGTCGTTTTAGAAGGTGGGAAATTAAACTGATTGATGAATTAGCAACGAGGGTTCATCCCATGTCTGAATTGATCGGGGGGTTCTTTCACAAGCCATTTGGGCTGCCCCTCGAGAGAGAAAGGAAAAAGCATCAACTTAATTGATGTGGTCGGGACATTAGGATATCTCAAAGTCGAGGTGATTTTATTGAAGTAACGGATGTGGGCATGTGGGTCCTCTTTGTCATGTCCGAAGAACTGCTTGTTCTGGACAAGAGTTAGCAACCCATGCTTGATCTCAAAATTTGCTGCTTCGATTTCAGGAACAACAATTGCTTCCTCGTATCCCTCGGTGGGAGCCTGGAGCAATTCTGCCATAGTTCGATTATCAGCCATCGTGTCTTTGGGAGTTTCAACAAGATGTTGAGAAACTTGTTGTTGTTGTTGTTGTTGTAGACGACGAGCTTTAGAACGAGTGCGCATGCACTAAAATAGAGAACAAGAAGAGTATTTTTGGTTTTTTTTTTTTTTTTTTTTTTTTGTTTATTCACAATCTATTTTAAACGGACAGGAACCTAAAACTAGACAACTTGAACCCAAATAGTCTACTTACTTCACGGTAGCTCTCAAAATGATAAACGCACAGGTGAGCGGAGGAGTAGGAATAGCGCGAAGCTTATTTCTCCTTTCGGGTCGTAGTTCCTAGGAACAACCCTCCTTATACCCACTTTGTAGTTTGTTTAACGTTTCAAGGTGAGCCGTATATCGTAAGAGACACAAATGGTAAGTTTTAAATCTTTGATTCGAGTTGGGAACCAATAAGTTCACCGGAAGTTATTATGATAATACCTCAATTGAGAATATTATATTTTGGTATTTTTACCAATTTGTGAATTTTATTTCTTTTTATGGACAATGTTTTATATTTTTGGTTTTTTTTTTTTTTTTTGTATGATAATTATACTAGTAAAAGAAAATGAAAAATATTTTTGTATTTTTTTATGTTTTTATAAAGAAAATATTCACAAATGTAAACACAAATTTCCAAACGTAACGAAATTCGTTTCACAGTCTCCCCGGCAGCGGCGCCAAAAATTTGACTCGTGCAAAGCACCCTTAAACCTATCTATATATGATATAGGAAATACACCAAGGACGAAACCCGCGAGTCATCAAGAAAACGGAAGCAGTATAGGGTGCTCCGGGTCGTTATGTCCCGCGAGGCTGAAATGGAAAATGCAATACGATCGTGATATGTGTTTGGAATGTTTCCCCCAACACAAGGCTGATTTGGCATAAAAACTGACGGAAAATAAGCAAGAGCACATTAAAACAAGCAAAGTAAATAAGTGGAACAAGAATAAAAGCTAGGAATAACAAAAACACTTTAAAACTTTAAACTAAGGCACAAATAAGCTCAAATAAACTTAAGAAAAATCAAATTAGCTAACCTAACTCTAAATAAGCAAATACAAAAAGCAATTAAGCTAAATTAAACAAGATAAACACAACAGTACTAACAACAGTACTAACAGTTTTAACTACCAGTACTAACTTGGAGTTAGTACTGCTAGGATAAAGTTAGTACTGTTAGCTTAAGGTTAGTACTGCTAGGCTAACAAGACTTAAAGAATTAATAAATAAGCAAACAAGCTAAAACAGAAGTTCACCTAACCTTAATAAGCACTTAGTAATTGGAACAAGCAACTAGAATAAACTAATAAACTTAAATAAGCAAACAGTAAAGGAAAATGATTTAATCTACTCTAAAAAGCTGAAACAATCTTTAAATAAGCAGAAATAATAAGCTGATAAGGTAGAATGAACTACCAGTACTAACAGTTCTAACTAACAGTATTAACTGTAGTTAGTATTGGTAGCTTTAAGTTGATGCTGTTCCAAAAGTGAACTAGCAGTACTAACTTGAAGTTAGTACTGCTAGTTGAAAATCCCCCTTAAAAATCATTTTTTCTTTCAAACTAATTAAAAACAGATTATCTATTAACAAAATAAGACACTTATAAGCAATTATGATTAAGATTAAGCACTTAAATAAGCTGAAATGGCCTAGCAGTGTTAACTCAAAACTAACAGTGTTAACAAATGAACTAACAGTACTAAGCAAAATAAGCACTAAACATACTGATAAAACACCAATAAACAGTTCTACAATCAATAAGAAAAAACAAGAAAAAGAGAAACTTACAACACCCTTGCTCAAAACAGGGTCAAACAAAGAATCTACAAGCTCTAGCTTGTATAAAACAAGCTAGTGAGAGTCCATAAGCCCATCCAGAACTGGCTTATCATCCATAACATAAGCTGTGGTATATTTGAGAGTGATACTTATGATTTTCTCTTAACTACTTAACTTTTTATTTTTACTTGATGAAAACAGCTTATGAGTAAGCTGTGGTGAGAGCTTTTTGAACACAAAACAATATGATTAAGAAACTTAACACTGTTATTGTAAATTGACTTAAAAACTTCAAACTTGCATTAATCTTGAAAGTGTTACAAAGATGAAAGTAAAAGCTGTAAATGACTTGAAACAAACTGAAAATAAGCTAAATTATTTTTTAGATTAAAAACTAAAAACTAGATGCCTCAAAGGCTTACAAAAAGCTCTATTTATAGCCGAAGTCTTGGACTTTCAGCTTGTGCTTCTTTGGAGAGCAATCTCAGCCATTGAAGATACTTGGGAAAGGTGAGGGATTGCCAACATGGCTTTTATACAACTGGGATGGGTTAGTAGGGTGGATGAAATGATTTTGGCTAAGGAGAGAAGTGGTTTTGCAGGGGAGAAGTATGGGGCGACATACAAGTTGTACCTGGGTTTGTTGGGCGGGAAATGAGGCTTTTGGGGAAGTAGGCAGTTTTGGTCCCCTAAAGTCTTATAACTTAAATGTAATCTCTGCCCGGTTGGCAGTTATAGTCCCTCATCTTGTTATTTTAGTAATACAACTTGAGGCTTGGCAGTTTTAGTCCCTCATCTTGTTATTTTAGCCATCGTATATGAATTTGTAATTACAAGAATAATTTTGGACAAACAAATTAGGGTTCTTGATTAATTTTTTTTAAGCCCTTTGGGCGTTTTATGCATCAAGATTCGATCTTTATGCATCAAGATCCAATTTTTATTGGTTATTAAAATTGATTAGACGATTTCTAAGTTGTATGCAATTTTATGAATAAACTTGATGTATTTAATTGTAAATTGATCGGGTTTATGTTAGATTAATTGTTAATTTGGCATCCATGATAAATACATGCAATTTATTGTGGAGGCGATATATGATATTAATCTTGTTAAAAGATGTTTCAACTTGGCAAATTCCATATGGAATCCAACAAGTATTGCCACCTGATATGGGTAAGAAACAGTCTGGTAGACCAAAAAACAAAGATCGCATCCTGCATAGGGGAGGGCGGATTGCTAATTAATAAGTATGGAAGGTGTGGTGTAAAGGGACACAACCGAACTGCTTGTAGTGTACCCTTACCTAAAATACAAGTAAGTATTAAATTATAAAACAAAGTTTATATTGTTTTTAGTAGCAACTAATGTATACTTACGTTGTAATGTACAGTTAATGGTTAGAAAGAAACTAAAGTCTAGACAGCAGGAGAATCTAGTCAAGGAAACAACTACTGGAGTGAGTCACAACAGGAGGCAAATAATGATGTCTATCAGCAGTACGAGATGTATGAGCCACAACACGTGACAAATTATACGGAAGATATGTATCACCCGCACCAGGAATACATTGATCGTAACTTTTATTTTTGTATCAGCATAATCCTCAATGTCACACACAATCTGCCATGAATGGTTGTCGCAATCGCTAATCCAAACACTTCTTAATCTGTGGGATTACATTATTATTTTTGTACTTTTAACGACTGTCTATTAAACTTTGAATTCAGATAACTAAACCAATTTTCCCTAACTTTGAAGGGTAATACTAGTATAACAATGCACAGCGGAGTAGAGGGCCATTACAAAAGATGTGCTTAGTAATACAGAGTATAAAGATACTCAGAAGTTCATACAAGACTAAGTTGATGGTAATTGTTATGCACTACATACATATAGTGACAACAGGCTGTGCTTAATATATATATTGTGCACAACTACCATATGCTTACAAAAGATGACCTTAATTATAAGTTTATGCTAAAACATAGATATAGTTATAAGTCCAGATGTGCTTAAACATAAACACTTACCTTGTTATTTATTCCAAATCTTTGACCTCGATGTTAGAGGATCTAGCCGGCAGTGATACTTGTTTTGTAACATGTGGATCATCATCAACCGCAATCACATTCAACCCAATCAATCTTCCCAAACCTCGACCATGCCCTCCTATTGCAACTCTTTTCCCGCAACCTTTCCTTAACCTCATAGTCTTTGAACTGTTTAGACATCTTGTCTTTCTAGTAACATTAACCTTATTCCTACACTTCTTCTTTAATACCAATGGCAATGTATAGTCCAAGGGATACTTGGGGATTTCCTTAATTTCTCTATAAGTATATTATTTTATATGTATGTAAAACTGCAATCAATGACCATTGTAAACAACATTTTCATGTACCAAATCACAGTGTTTACTAGAACCTCCAACATCTTCTACAGCCAATCCTTCATATTGCCAATTATCATCCAAGACTAACTTATCAGCTACATTGTCACAATGCAAAAAATCCCTAAACAGGTTCTTACAAGGGAATTCAATACCTTTTCTTCTTGGTTTCAGAGGGGGAGTTCTTAGGTAAGGTGAACCAGCTTCTTGTTGTTCCCATTCAACAAGTTCATGAGGAGACATAGAACAAGCATCTAGCTTCCTTTTTTCATAACTTTTTAGCTTAGACTTCACTTCTTCATCAGACGCATCTAAAGTCAAAATTTTAAAATAATATTCTGCTAAGTTTTTTAGAAGATGGGCAATATACAAGTTAATTAAGCCATACTTTTCAGCTATATCATACAGTTTGTTCATATCACCATCACCTTCAAGAATTGTTAAACCTTCTTCTAGGCTACATCTAGGAGAACAGACAAAGATGCCCCAAATCTCACATTCTAGTTTGTAGGACAACATATCTAGCATCTTAGAGAATATCATCCTGTTTGACTTAGATAACTTTAGAGTTAAGTTCTTCCCATGTTCATACCTTAAAGGGTATTCGTTGAAAACACCATCATAGTTAACTTCAAACACACAATAATTTTAACAATGATTTATAAAATGTGAACATAAATACTTAACACATAATCAAAAAGATAATTCCATCCTACGAATAATGAGATGGAAGAAAAATAAATCATAGGTTAGAAAACTGACTTGGCAGAATCCTGACCAATCATCATACTTGTGGACCTCTTGAAAACTTACTCATCTACTTGTACTAAATGGCTTACCAAAGTCTTAGTGGTAATGTAGAATTTGGTCTTGGTTATAGTGGTATTTCAACATTTAAGTACAATGTCCTTTATAAACCTCATCTAACTTTACATAGTTTTAAAAAATGTATTATATGTGGGCTTTTCCAGTTAAATAATAGGATATGAGTCCGGCTAAATTGTTGGGAACCTTTACACTTGTTGAATTTCAAATGACATGACACTCATGAATATCAACAAACGTATATACGCCAAACTACATTATGTATGATGTATTGAATAGAATATATATGTTTCATAAAAACGACCTTTCAAGGGGAATACATTTTAGCAGTACATAAGTCCCTACAAGTAATATACCAAGCTTCATTTAGCAATAAGCTGGGTATACACCAAATATTACAATATGTAAATAAAATTCCTGGAACATCCTACAATCTTTACCATCAAATCCATAAACGAAAGAACTACTTTAGTTTTCTTCGCTTCAAATTACATAATGCCAAATGGTCAATAATCTTTGAGTAATGAACGAGCCAATCACTTTAGCAACGATGGACTTGTAAACCGACTAGCCATTAGAAAAATCAACAGGGATTTTCATCTAAAAAACACTTAAAGTTAGTTAAGCAACATGGATATTAACTGGACAGTATATAAGATGAGTAAGTTAAATTAACACACTTCGCATTGATCTCTAAACCATTTGAATGCAGATCTGACAGGTGAACAATATCAACATCCTCACCGTAACATTTTAGATTTTTCCATTAACATTGCTTCTTTTGTAATTGGTAACACTAACCTGACTTTCCTTGGTTGGTGAAGGACAAGGGAATTCATACATTATTTCCTTCCCCTTGCGACTTGTCTGAACTGACTTTCTACCTACAGGCTTATCATCAACCATTTTTTTTCTTTTCCTTTGCTTTTTTCCTTAAACCCTCCTTAGTTTCTACCCACCCTTACCTTTTAATCCAAGTGCTAAATGACTGACTAGAGCGAAACGCAAGGCGCACGTTCCTCTACTAACCCATAACCGTGTTTCTTAAGTAATACCACTTCCCTAAAGTCCCATTTCTTAGAGGTAATATACAAGTGAATTTACAACCCTTTTCTGTATCACAAAAGAATATGACATCATTATCGGTGTGGAGTAACTTCATAACCTTGTTCAAAGTATATGTTTGTAAACCATAGAACCAAACCATTGTGTATTCCTTTATCTCAGAACAAACCAGATCAAGGCTGTTAGGGAAAATATCCCTATCACAAGTGAATCAAAACACTAGAAACTGACCCATTAACATACCTTAGAGGATCAAACTCAAAATATCCGTTTTTGTGTATTTTAAAGACAACTTCATCCATGATAGGCATATCATCTGTCATATTAAAATCAAACATAATATTTAGAAAACCTTAAACATAAATTCAAAAAATAAAATTTAAATTTTAATTAAACCATAGATTTTAGTAAATTAAACAACAAAAACCCTAAATTGCAATTGAATATGAAAGAGAACAAACTAATAATTTATTAAAACAGAAAACCTAACTTTAATATTTATTATTCCATTATATAACAATAAAACCCTAATTTCAATGTTAAAAAAATATTAAATATATACTCTGAAAAAGAACAATTAGGGCTATTAAAGAGGTGCAGATCCTAAACATACCTTCTTACAGTCTTACAAAAAAATGATATTTTGGCCATTTCCAGTAAAAGACAAGAATGACTTGTCAAATTCGACGCGTCGTTGTCTTTATGACAAAGAGATGGCCAAAAGAAAGCGTGGTGGGTTTGAGATAGGTGGGTAAAGTAGTGGTGTTGGGTTGTGTCCAACTATACTTTAACATTAATAGCATGTTGGATATCCTGTGTTGTCCTGAAAAAGCAACAGGTTATACATGAACCTGCTTGATATTAGCCAAAATTTCATTTTCTAAACTAAAGAGCATATCAGTTACTATAACCTTCAAATGCAAATGTATATCCTAAATACCATCTGATTTAATGTAACCTGCAAATGCAACTGAAGTTAATCTAAAGATATATAAGTTCATCTAACCTGCAAATGCAATCCTATCCCAAAATGCAAATCCTCATCTAAAGACCAATCCTAAATACCATATCAGTTAAACTCACCTATAAATACAAACTACAAATGCATTTCAAAATCTAAACCATCATAAAGATCAACTAAGTTTAGGTTGGCCAGTTACCCTGATACAAGTCTCATTGCCATGATACAGGGTCAGATGTAGGTAACACACTAGTTATACAAAGAATTATATTCACATCAACACAGTCTAAATTGCCCTTTATCTTGAAACGCCAAAACTACCATGTGAAGCCATGTTATGCAATGAACATTAAACCAGAACCATTTAACTACTTTTTCACTAAATCTAACATATTACAACACTGAAACAAAAATACACATCTCATTAATACATGAGTTATCATAATGCAACGACCAAACCTATAGACGAAATATAAGCATACATAGAGAAAGAGAGTACGTACCAAACATACACTTTAAATATATACTCTATTCAATGGGATGGCAAAAAAAGGACTTACAATTACCATTCCAATTTAGCATACATCTAAGTACTACAAATCCTCAAAATAAAACACAAATGAAAATTTTAACTTGGGTATAGTTGGCTATATTTGGTAAAATACTCCAACTACTCCCTTAATCCACACACAACCAATAGATAGAACCTAAATTCAATCAACAACTATATCTAAGCATACACCACAAATTAACGAACACATTATAGGTTTTTCCACATTCAGTATGAAACAAACATAATAAACAACTTTTCCCAAAATGAAGTCCTACATTATATAACACCAATAATCCAATAAATAAAAACAATCCTCAAAATACAATAAACAAACCAAAAACATATGTCAATAAAAATGAAAGTCTAGATCCATACTTAAGACAAAACAACAACAACAAACTAATTAAACATCAAAAAGATGTAAATAAGTAGATAGCAAAAGAGTTAAAACATGATGACAAACACAAAAGACAGACCCATCCCCAACCCTAAACATGGTTGATTTCAGCCTCTATAATTTCAAGACGTGCTTCTTTAGTGGTGAGTTTCTCCTCTGCCTTGGCAATTACATCATTAATTGCCATAAACAGTGGTAAAGCAACCCCGCTTATCATTCCCTCAATAAAACAAGCATCTAAAACTCCCTCTTGATCATATGTCATACTGTCCAGTTACAAAATCATAGCATTCAAATGAGCTAGTCTATTTCTTGATGAATGCGCTTGCCCACGCATGACATTAATAAAACGCATGGTTTCAGCTATCTGTTGCTTAATGAAGAATTTCATGTATTTCGGCACTTGGGTCTCCCCAGTGAATTCCATAAGCTCATCAATTGCAACAAATGAAAAAAAGGCACCGACAAACTACTTCACCAGTCAGGTGGTCTGAAGGTAATAGCCTTGCAAGTTGGTTGTGATGTCAGGAAACAGCCATTGAGAAATAATTTTTATGATATGTAATAGGGTGTTAAAAGTAATTGTTGAGAGGAAATTATTAGATGGGTTATATATAAAGTTTGTGTGGTGTAAGCAACGACAAAAACCATCATTGCAAAAGAAACTCAGCGGCGCCATAGGATAGAGGAAGGTCAAATGTATCTTAGTCAGTATGGAATTGCACTTTATTATTTGGCCCTTGCACAACGAACCCTACAATTTTATTTTAAATAACACAAACTTACCCCCTAATACTTTCATTCACATGAAACAAGTCAAAACTGAGATAACAGGATAAAGATAAGGTTAAGTGTTGTAGGCTTTTTAACATGTTACCATTAAGGTCCAGGTTTCCTAAGTCAATGTTATGGGCTTCCTTGAGAATGTGTTCATTTAGTGGCTTTTGTGAAACGTATTATGAAGAAATCAAACAAGTATTATCAAAAAATGAAACGACATGCCCCTTTGGAAAAAGAGAACACGTTATTTTATTAAATAGACACAACGGTTGATTTTATGTAGTATTTATAGGGTTTTTTTTACATTCACAAACTTCATCTTCATCTCATATACAAAAACGAACCGCTCTATAAAAATGAACCAGTCCCCTCTTGGAGAACTACGTGAAGCATCCAACTCTACCAACCTATCCATGATGTGGACTGTGATGATGGACAGAGAGGTGGATAGGGACTATGGAATTGCCAGGAGACTTTTGGAGGTTGTGAGGGAAGTCCATGCAAGTCTCAGTACGAGGCAGGAGATAATCAATGAAGCAAAGCATCACAAGGACCCTAGAATTGTGAAAAGTGTTGCCTTCTTCAGGGAGCAACAAGACAAGGATTTGAACCTATGAATGAATCCTTATCTGTAATCTCTGAACTCATTAAGGACTTTTATAAAACATGATTTTATTGGCTATGCTAAAAAATCAGGTTTGTTTGTTATTCATATGAAAATTTGTAAGATTCTTCCATGCAATGTTACATATCCTTGTTTGGATATTTTTAAGTTTAAGTTATGTATATGATACTTTGTGATATCATTTGTTTATGCTTCTGTGTTTCTGTGTTTGTTGATTTGATTAACACAAATTAATAGAAAAAACAGTAAAAAAATATATTCAAACAATTAAGGTCAGAAGTTTAAAAGATTAATTTGTCTAAATATTTGAATTTCAATTTATTTAAAATGTATATGAGAAAAATAAAAATGAACCATCTTCTCATGATATGCCAGGGCAACGTCAAAAGGATCTTAACATCTAAAGATAAACCATGCGACATCCGAATAATAAAAAGATACAAACCAAACACCAAATCACCAAAATATAACAGACCTCTGGTATTTAAAACACTATCCCACATAGCTTAAACCTTATGCAGTAGAGCATTGGATCTATTCCATTCTTATAAAATACTTTAGCACCTAATAGAATAACGGAAGGGCGTGTCCTGTAATTTAAATCACACTAAGGAAGTCGAAAAGACGAACGTAATACATGATAGTTTATTGCATTAAATTTTTATTCACGTTGTTGTTTTTAAATTAATGGTATATTATAGTTAATCTTAAAACAAAACCTTACTGAACAACGTATCAAACTGCAAGTAGGTAATTTTATTTTTGTTCCCTTTTAGTGAAAAATAATAATGAATACAACAAAAATAGATTGAAAACCTGCAAATTCTTTCATTGCTAAATAACATAACCATTACCAAGTTCACTCGATAAGACACTGTGGACAACATAGAACTAAATAAGCCTGAAAAAGAGTTTGCCAACATAATACATGCAACCTTAACAAATACTAAAACAATAAAAGACGATTAGACAAATGGACGATAATGATCACAAAACATAACCAGACTGAAACAGAAATACTGACGAGACCAACTTAGCAATGAAAGATATTTTCTTCAAGACCTTAAGTTGAGTATCACTTATTGATTTCATCAACTCCCTACATTTCTCCAACTCATAATCCTGAAGGTCTTTTAGCAAATTGTAAGAGTCAGCAAAAACAATTGAAACATGTAAAAAAAGGTGTTAACATCTCTATCATTGTTGCTCGCCATGTCTTGACCAACGAACATTAAACACTCTGACAAGAAACATAATTCCCGTAACAAACCCTATAATCGCCTTTCATTGTTAACTCAAAACAACCTTAATCATCATTCTTTCACGAGTATGGAGTAGCTAAAATTTGACTAGTGAATAAGGAGGAGACATTTTAGTGTTGTTTTACGGTGTGTATACAGCTATATTAGAATGGAAATGGTGTAAAGAAAAAGGGTGGGAAGTTCATGAATATATTAGAGAAATAATGAAAATAATTGATAGTGTAGGTCAATATGGTAAGTATCAAAATACCAAAATGCAAAATCATTAATTGGATTAGAAATAATGAAATGAGTTTGCAGAGGATGAGTATCATGTCAAAACCTATCGCTGGCCACAAATACATTTAATATTAATTCAATAACCAAGGCTAACGTAGAATTGTACTTACCTGAAACAAATTAGTTGGAAAATAAATAAATAGGAACCGAACTTAGGAAAAACCAAAGGTTGTGATACTTTAAAGTTTCCTTATGGATATGTGGTAATTTGTAGTATTTTTTCAAGATTAACCAAAACAAGGAAGTAAAATAAACCAAGAGGACTAAACATATAATACAAATGATATAAAACTTTAGCATAAACATTCTCGAAACCCGACATACCAATACACGCCACTCATTAGTCAACTGTCTTCGCTATCATAGAAAGTGACCGATCCGGATAGTATATCTAAGTGGGCAAGACACCAATGCTGAGCCGTCTCATTAATGGGAAAAAAATACCTACAACGTTTACATTGAATTGTTAGGATTTACTGATATAAAGTTCCTAAAAAAATTTGTTTCGTCAACAACCCTAACTGAATGGTTAGACCCTTGCTTTCAATAAACTAAAGTCTTTTGACAGGTTTATGAAGAATAAAAAAAAGGATTAAGTATCAAAATAAACACTCTCAGTAAATTCTGGAGTAGTAAACTATTACCTGATCAACATCGCTCCATGGAGTGGCATACTTATCACCGTTGGCATAAAATAAAGGCGTGCTATTTTGCAGAAGTATCTGAACAAAGTAACAGCTGACCATGGCCCAGTTAGCATTATCAGGTCTCCCATCCACATTAGTAATCGGTCTCAGATTCTACAACCACAAAGTAACACATAGGGACCTAGGTTTTCATAATGCCGTCCAAAACTCTTCCTTCAAAACCAATTAGAACCATCTACCTGTCTGACGAGAATCAAAGGAACAAAGTATGTTACACCATCCGATCTTAATAGCTTGTTAAATTGTTTTGGCACCCTCATGTTTTTTTCCTCCTATCAAATACCAGACGCCCCTAAATAGAAAATTATGAGCAAGCCTGCAACCATCTGGTATAAATTCACACCACACTTTATCTTTATAATTCTTACCAATAGAAAACTACACAAGACAACATTTACTGACTTTAACAGTGTTCCCTTTTTTAGCCAAGTTAACTGGTACGGTTCAGGATGGTCTTCTGTCTTTATTCCCAACTTCTCAACCATATATGTAGAAATGACATTCTCGCAACTGCCCCCATCTATAATCATATCACAAAGCTATTCCCTTTAATACAACTTGTCTAAAAATGTTGTTACGAAACCACGAATTATCAGCAACCAATTTTGAAACACCACATTTTAAGACTCCTGAATAACCACTGGCCTCTCCACGATCAGGGACATACCAACACACACCATGTTTTATCTAATTCAGTGTAGCAACCGTTCATAAATCGGACTACGTCTTATGTACGAAGGCTATGAGAGAGACGCTATTCGGACAGTCGCGTGCATAATTCCCAACCCTACTACACTTGTAACAACGAGGGGCATTGTTAACACATTTTTTAGTATTACCTGCAGTCGAGGTTGTGTGAGGTGGCTTTAGGTCACATACACTACTACTCTACGGTTTTTGATAGTGGGGTGAAATACTATGTTACCCCTTTACTCTTTGTTTGCCTTAATATTTTTTCATCAACCTTTATAGCTAAACAAACACTATTTGTAAAGTCCAATAGAGGTGAAGACCTTACAAAATATTAGCAATTTCAGGCTTAAGGACTCCCAAAAACCGTGCGACAACATGCTCTTCTTCTTCAACTACATCACACCTTATACGCAACTTATCGAACTCATTGATAACCTCTTCCACAGTCAGTTAT
This sequence comes from Tanacetum coccineum, assembly GCA_026074375.1. Classification (NCBI taxonomy): domain Eukaryota; kingdom Viridiplantae; phylum Streptophyta; class Magnoliopsida; order Asterales; family Asteraceae; genus Tanacetum; species Tanacetum coccineum. The sequence goes on along the minus strand of BQNB010011359.1, from coordinate 48,413 downwards.
ACGTTGGACAGAGTATGAAAGACAAGAAAAAAAAAAAAAATGAAAAAGCCACTTGGACGATGAGTTTTCTGGTAGAAACCTACCTTCATCAATTTCTTATCTTTTCGCCAAGTCTCACTCGACTTCGCCTTTAATTTTTTCGCCTCTTAGTAACATGATCCCACCATAACAAAGCATGTTGTCAAAGCCTGATGGCCACGAGTTTCACTTTCAGCTTGTCAGGAATATCTCGCACATCAAACAACATCCGTTCAATCCCATGACTCGACCAAATTCAATAAATCTTTCTGGAGACCTTATATGTAAACTCAAAGATCTCAATCTTCAATCCCATATTGCGAATAGGATCATTGCAATATCTATCGTCGCGATCTACAACACGATCATTACGACGAGGATGATAACGACGATCACGATACCTAGGTTTTCTTCCGCCAAAAGGATTGAACTCATCCCTATCGGTCCCATACGTTTGGACCAGATCCCCTCTTCTTCGTGAGTCCTGCAGTAACTGCTGGAACTCTCGGAGTTCTTAGATCCGCAGCTGGAGCCTTTCAATCTCTTTACATCACGAGGATCCTGATCCCCCCCCCCCCCCCGCATGAGACTGGTGGCCCCTCACTTTTTTATTTTCAACCACGTGTGTACATGATTACCTAAAGGCTTTGATACCAAATAATGCAGATCGATAGAAAAACAAACCACACAAACACAAGAACTAATCCGAAATTCTCAAGACGAGAAGTTCTCTTATTTAATTAATTCATAGGTTTCTCAAAAGCTGTCAGAGACAACTCTAAAATCGTCCTTATAAAGGAGGATAAGTTCTAGAATAAAAAGGAAACAAAAAAATCTCATGACAGAAACAAAGACTGAAAACGACTAAAATAAAGCCTAAAAATAAAAAAACGCATTTTTGAGGCCCCAAACGACCCCGAAAGTCCCAAAACTGATAGGGCTTATTATTATGAGTCTTAAACCGATGGGATCCATTCCCGATGACCATGGCGAATGTCGACCATACACCAAAACCGCCAAAAAAAAAAAAAATTTATTGCCGAAAAATAAGCGCCAAGCGTATTTGTTACGTTGACTCGCTCGTTGACCGTATCTACATCATCCAACACACTACAGCTCGAGCGCGAGAGCGCGTAGCGCGATAATTTTTATTGATTACGTTACAACGCACATGGGGGGGGGGGGTCTGCAATAGATTAAAGTCATTGCATCCATACTGGGAAAAGTAGAGCGATTCATTAACGTTACGAACACCGTAAGGCGTAAGATTCCATGGGAATATTTTTTGTGAAAAAAAGCATCAACAATATGATATATTGAAACATTTAAGCTAGAAATTACCTTCATAATGAATTAAGTGTGCTTTTCACATTAAAGAGGGAACCCATATCAACAAACTACCGTAGATAAAGAAATTCAATTTTAAAATAATGCTGCTAAAATATGTAATGAGGTATACTGCTCGAACAAACTTCAAATCCTGAACTTATACTATTTCTAGATACATGCATTATAAGACATATGTAAGTTTATGGGGTCTTTAGTATTGGTTCAACCACAACTCTAAACAGATTCAAATTATAAAAATTACTCTGATGCATTAATCGTGTAATGAAGCATTAAAAGAATTTGGTCGTTCGGCCTACTTTATAAACCTGGAAATTTCAGGTTAACTTATGGAAAATAGATTAAAATGTCCATCCAATATGCCTTTCCGGAATTGGCCAAAATTTACTTGATTGTCAACAACGTATCTTATATACTGTTCATAAAAATGTGATTCATGAAACATTCATATAACAGATAATACAGACATCAGTATGTAAATGATGCGTTTATTTTGATAATAACTTCAACTGATGGTGTTAAAAAATGAATAAAACAATGATAAATAACTTCAAATAATGGTGATAAAAAATAAAGAAAACAATGAAAAAATAGCTCCAAATAATCTGCACGAGAAGTAAAGGAATAGGCTAATGCATGATGACTTGTATATCATAAATCCGCTGTGATATCATTGCTTGCTGGCTCATCACATAGAAGTAGCGATTCCGTGTAAGGAGTCACAGAGAATGATCCTCGTATTTTAGTAATTCCAAGATCTTTCATGTGTCTTGAGAATACTTCATAAGCTTCAAGGCCAGTTGCTTCCATCATACGTGTTTCCATTACAGTTTCACCATTCTTACTGAATCTCATTATTGTAGAATCTATAGACGCATATGGTTCGTTAATAGTGAATAACTTTTTAAAAGATTTAGGATCACCAGGTTTCATCATCCATACAACATTCACTCCTTTCTTAAAGGAGTAATTTTATGTATAAACCTTGGTGAATCCTAAATCTTTTAAAAGTTATTTCATATAACGAACAATGTCGTCAAAAGATTCTAACAATAAATGAGATTCAGTAAGAATGTGAAACTGTAATGGAAACACTATAGATGGAGAGAACTGCCTTGAAGCTTATGAATATCGTTCAGACACATGAAAGATCTGGAAATGTACTAAAATACGAGGATCATTTCCTCGGTGACTCCTACAACGGACCGCTACTTCTATGTACGAGCCTGCAAGCAATTGATATCACAGCGGATTATATATATACAAGTCATCAATCATTAGACCGTATTCCTTTAACTTCTCGTGCAGATTATTTGGAGCTATTTTTTCATTGTTTTCTTTATTTTTTTATCACCATTATTTGAAGTTATTTATCATTGTTTTATTCATTTTTTAACACCATCAGTTGAAGTTATTATCAAAATAAACGCATCATTTACATACTGATGTCTGTATTATCTGTTATATGAATGTTTCATGAATCACATTTTAGAACATTATATAAAGATAACCTGTTGACAATCAATAATTTGTGCCAATACCGGAAAGGCATATTGGATGACAATTTATCTATTTTCGTAAATTAACACCTGAAATTTCCAGGTTTATAAAGTAGGCCGAACGACCAACATTTCTTATACTGTTCATTACACCGCATTAATGCATCAGAGTAATTTTATAATTTGAATATGTTTAGAGTGTGGTTGAACCAATAATAAAGACCCAAACTACATATGTCTCTAATGCATGTAACTAGTAATAGTATAAGTATCAGGATTTGAAGTTACGTTCGAGCAGTATACCTCATTCACCTAAATTTTAGCAGCCATTATTTTAAAATTCGAATTTCTTTATCTCCGGTCAGTTTGTTGATACTGGGGTCTCCTCTTTAATGTGAAAAGACCACTAAAATCATCTATGAAGGCTTAATTTCTAGCATAAATGTTTCAATATATCAATGTGATGCTTTTTTTCAACAAAAAAAATTATTCCCATGATACTTACGCCCCCCCCCCCCCCTTAAGGTGTTCTACATTACAAGAAGCTCAACTTTTCCAGACTGGATGCAATTACCCTACATAATGCAGACACGCAAGTGAAGTTTTAAGAATCAAGAAAAATTATGGACTGAAGTATTTGTAGTGTGTTGGATGATGTAGATACGGTCAACGAGCGAGTCAACGTAACAAATACGCTTGGCGCTTATTTTTCAGCAATAAATTTTGGTGGCGGATTGGGGTGACATTCGCATGGTCACTCGGAAATGGCCCAACGGTTAAGACTCATAATAATAAGCCCTATCAGTTTTGGGACTTTCGGGGTCGTTTGGGGCCTCAAAAATGCGTTTTTTTATTTTTAGGCTTTATTTTAGTGTTTTTCAATTATGTTTTGTATGAGATTTTGTTTCCTTTTTATTCTAGAACTTATCCTCCTTTATAAGGACGATTTTAGAGTTGTCTCTACAGCTTTTGAGAAACCTATGAATTAATTAAATAAGAGAACTTCTCGTCTTGAGAATTTCGGATTAGTTCTTGTGTTTGTGTGGTTTGTTTTTCTATCGATCTGCATTATTTGGTATCAAAGCCTTTAGGTAATCATGTACACACGTGGTTGAAAAAAAAGCTGAGGCGGCACCAGCACCTCATGCTCATGATCCTCGTGATGTAAAGACGATTGAAAGGCTCCAGCAGCGGATCTAAGAACTCGAGTTCCAGCAGTTACAGCAGGACTCACCGACAGAAGAGGCGGAATCTGAGTCCAACGTCTGGGACGATAGGCCGAAGGACGTCAATCCTTTTGGCGGAAGAAAACCTAGGTATCGTGATCGTCGTTATCATCCTCGTCGTAATGATCGTGTTGTAGATCGCGACGATAGATTTGCACTAGAGCGACGCGTGCGAGACTAGCGCTGCGAGATGGATTGAAGATTGAAATCTTATTGACATTTACATATAAGGTTCATCCAGAAGATTTTATTGATTGGTTGAGTATGGTTGAACGGATGTTTGATGTGCGAGATATTCCTGACAAGCTGAAAGTGAAACTCGTGGCCATCAAGCTTTGACAACATGCTTTGTTATGGTGGGATCATGTTACTAAGAGGCGAAAAATTAAAGGGAAATCGAAGGTTGAGACTTGGGAAAAGATGAAGAAATTGATGAAGGCTAGGTTTCTACCAGAAAATCATCGTCAAGAGGCTTTTCTTGACTATCATAATCTGTCCCAACGGAACATGACTGTGGAAGAGGTTATCAATGAGTTCGATAAGTTGCGTATAAGGTGTGATGTAGTTGAAGAAGAAGAGCATGTTGTCGCACGGTTTTTGGGAGTCCTTAAGCCTGAAATTGCTAATATTGTAAGTCTTCAACCTTATTGGACTTATACAAATGTTTTTCGTTTAGCTTTAAAGGTTGAAAAACATATTAAGGCAAAGAGTAAGGGTAACACTAGTCATTTCACCCCACCTATCAGAACCGCTTCCCTTACAGCACCTAAAGCCACCACCCCCACAACCTCGACTGCAGGTAATACTAAAAAATGTGTTAACAATGCCCCTCGTTGTTACAAGTGTAGTAGGGTTGGGAATTATGCACGCGACTGTCTGAATCTGAAAACACTAGCCTTCGTACCTAATGACGTAGACCCGATTTATTATACCGATGCAACACCTGAATTAGATAAACCAGGTGATGAGTTGGTATGTCCTGATCGTGAGAGGCGTTGGTTATTCAGAGAGTCTTAAATGTGGCTGTTTCAAAATCTGTTGATGATAATTCGTGGCTTCGTAACAACATTTTTAGAACCAAGTGTACTTCCAAGGGGAAAGTTTGTGATATGATTATAATTGAGTGCGCGATAGATGCGTCGAGCGCGAGTGACGAGAGAGTAGCGCGCTTCCCCGTAAAACCCCAATATAATGTGGGTTTGAGAATGGGAATGAAGACAGAAGACCATCCTGAACCGTACCAGTTAACTTGGTTAAAAAAGGGAACACTGTTAAAGTCAGTAAACGTTGTCTTGTGCAGTTTTCTATTGGTAAGAATTATAAAGATAAAGTGTGGTGTGAAGTTATACCGATGGATGCGGCTCACATTCTATTAGGGCGTCCTTGGCAATTTGATAGGAAAACAAAACATGACGGTTCCAAAACACTTACAGCTTAAGAAGGAGAGGTGTTGAACCTTACTTTAGTTCCTTATTTGATCTTCTCAGACCACAGTTAATGGTTCTAAGTTGTTTAAGAAGAAGACTGATTTTGAGGCACATATGAAAACCCAGTCCCTATGATTTACTCATGTGTTGTAGAAGAGTAACTATATATGTGCATGGAGACCTAATAAGCTAACTGGCATGGACAGCTGTTACGTTGTTCTGATACATTCTGCAAAAATACACCCTTTGTTTTATCCAACTATAATATCCCACCATGGAGCTTGTTGATCAGGTAATATTTACTACTCCGAAATTTATTGAGAGTGTTTATTTTGATACTTAATCCTTTCTATTTTGATTCTGCATATCCCTGTCAAGAGACTTTAGTTTATTGAAAGCAAGGGTCCTAACCCATTCAGTAAAGGGTTTTGACCGAAACAAATTTTTTTAAGGACCTATAATATCTGAAATCCTAACAATCAATGTAAACGTTGTAGGTATTTTTTTCCCATTAATGAGACGGCTCAGCATTGTTGTCTTGCCCACTTAGATATACTATCCGGATCGGTCACTTTCTATGATAGCGAAGACACGTATGACTTATGCAGGCGTGACTGGGTATGTCCGGGTTCGCGAGAATGATTATAGCTAAATTTAAATTTATAATTTTATTTATATTGTTTAGCCTCTTGGTTTGTATTATACGTCCTAGCTTTTGCTTAATCTTGAAAAAATCACATACAAATTCACCAATAACCATAAGGAAACTAAAGTATCCACAACCTTGGTTTTCAACTAAGTTCGGTTCCATTCTATTTATTTCCAACTAATTTTGGTTCCAGTAAGTACAATTCTCACATTAGCATTGGTTCATTGAATTAATATTAAAATAGTATTAGTGGCCAGGAAAGGTTTGACATGTATACCATCTCTGCCAAACTCATTTCATTATTTCTAATCATAATTAATGATTTTTGCCATTTTGGTACTTTTGATACTTACCACTATTGACCCATACACCTATCAATTAATTTTCATTATTTCTCTATATATTCATGAACTACCCACCCTTTTTCATAACACATTCCATTCATAATCTAGCTGTATACACACACTTAAAACACACTAAAATGTCTCACCTTATTCGCCTAGCAAATTCTGCTAACTCCATACTCGTGAAAGACATGATGATTAAGTTGTTTGAGATTAACAATGAAAGGGATTTTAGGGTTGTTAGGGAAACTTATGTAACTTGTCAAGAGTTTAATGTACGTGTCAGAAAGGCAGAACAAAGATAGAGATTGAAACCCATTGTAACATGTTTCAATTGTTTTTGCTGACTCTTACAATTTGCTAAAAGACCTTCAGGATTATGAGTTGGAGAAATGTAGGGAGTTGATGAAATCAATAAGTGATACTCAACTTAAGGTCTTGAAGAAAATATCTTTCATTGCTAAGTTGCGTCGTCAGTAATTGTCTAGTCATGTTATGTTTTGTGCTCATTATCGTCATTTGTCAAACTCTTCTTTTGTTATATATTTGCTTAAGGTGCAGTCTATGTTTGGCAAACGTCTTCTTTGGCTTATTTTAGTTCATGATGTCCAAGGTTCCTTATGGTAACTTGTAATAAGTTTATGTTATTAGCAAAAAGAATTGCAGTTTTATCAATCTATTTGTTTCCTTCATATTATTTTTCACTAAAAGAACCAAGAAAATAAAATTACTACTTGCCAGTTGAAGCCCTTGTCTAGTAAGTTTGTTCAAGTTAACTAAAAAATACCATTACATTAAAAACACAACGTAACTAAAATTTTTTAATGCAAAAACTATCAATGTTATTTACTTTCTCTGTTCGACTTACAATAGTGTGATTAAATAACAGGAACGCCATCCCGTAATCTATTAGTGCTAAAGTATGTTTATAAGAAGGAATAGAACCCACTGATTACTGCATAAGGATAACTTTGGATATGGTTTAAACAGGTGGTATATTTGGTGATTATGGTGTTTGGTTTGTATCTTTTTTATATGGCTGTCTCATGGGTTTATCTTTAATTTAAGATCCTTTTGACGTTGCCCTGGCAATATCTGAGAAGATGTTTCATTATTTATTTTTCACATTACATTTAAAATAAAATAAAATCGAACAAATATTTAACAAATAATCTTAAACATCTGACTTATTGTTTGAATATATTTTTTTACTGATTTCATATTAATTTTTGTTTAATCATAACAACAAACACAGAAACACAAACAAAAACAAACTGAATCAAAAGTTCAATACATAAACATAAATTAAAAACCAAACAAGGATATGTAACCTTGCATGGAAGATCTTACAAATTCATAAGAATAACAACAACCTAGAATTTTTTAGCATAGCCAATAAACTCATGTTTATAAAATGTCCTTAACTGAGTCTCAGAGATCTTCAGCATAAGATCATTCATCAGGTTCAAATCCTTGTCTTGTTGCTCCCTGAAGAAGGCAACACTTTTCACAATTCTAGGGTCCTTGTGATGCTTTGCTTCATTGATTATCTCCTGCCTCGTACTGAGACTTGCATGGACTTCCCTCACAACCTCCAAAAGTCTCCTGGCAATTCCATAGTCCCTATCCACCTCTCTGTCCATCATCACAGTCCACATCATGGATAGGTTGGTAGAGTTGGATGCTTCACGTAGTTCTCCAAGGACTTGGTTCATGTTTTATAGAGCGTCGATTTGTATAATGAAGATGACGATGAGTTTTGAATGTAAAAAAAACCCTATAAAATACCACATAGTAATCAACCGTTGTGGCTATTAATAAACTGACGTGTACTCATTTTTCAAAGAGTCATGTCGTTTTTCATGATTTTTCATAATACATGTTGTTTCTTCATAAACGTTTTCGACAAGCCCACTATATGATACACTTGCCTCTAAGAAGCCCATAACATTGACCTTAGGAAACCTGGGCCTAATGGTAACATGTTAATAAGCCTACAACATTAACCTTATCATTAACCAGTTATCTAGTTTAGGCTTGTTTCATGTGCAAAGCAAAGTATTAAGGGGGTAAGTTGTGTGTTATTAAAATAAAATTGTAAGGGTTAGTTGTGCAAGGGACAATTAATAAAGTGCAAGTCATTACTGCCCTAAGATACATTTGACCATCTCCTATCTATGGCCCGCCTGATTTCTTTGCAATGATGGTTTTTGTCATGCTACCAGCCACACAAACTTCTATATATATCCCCATCTATTATTTTCATATCATCAATTACTCTTTAACCACCCTTCTACATATCCATAAAAATTATTTCTCAATGGCTGCTCCAGGACCATCAAACCAACTTGCAAGGCGTGCAATTGATGAGCTTATGGAATTCACTGGGGAGACCCAAGTGCCGAAATACATGAAATTCTTCATTAAGCAACAGATAGCTGAAACCATGCGTTTTATTAATGTCATGCGTGGGCAAGCGCATTCATCAAGAAATAGACTAGCTCATTTTGAAAGCTAATATTTTGTAAATGAAGCATGAATGATCGAGGATTTTTATATGCCTGTTTTGACTTGAGGATATAGAGTGGGTTGAATACAACATTTGATGGCATTTAATGATGTACATTGCAAGCAGAGGAGAAACTCACCACTAAAGAAGCACGTCTTGAAATTATAGAGGCTGAAATCAACCCTGTTTAGGGTTGGGGATGGGTCTGTCTTTTGTGTTTGTCATCATGTTTTAACTCTTTTGCTATCTACCTTATTTAATCTTTTAGATGTTTAATCTAGTTTGTTGTTGTAGTTTGTCTTAAGTATGGATCAAGAACTTTATTTTAATGAAATATGTTTCTGTTTTGTTTATTGTATTTATGAGGAATGTTTATTATTTATATGATTAATGGCTGTCATTAAAATGTTGGAATATTTTTGAGAAAGTTGTTCTTATTATGTTTCAAACTGAGTTGGCAAACACCCTATAATAGTGTTGTTAAATTGTGGTGTGTGTGAATAAGGAGTAGTTGGAGTATTTTACCAAATGTAGCCAACTATACCCAAGTTAAAATTTTCATCTGTGTTTTATTTTGAGGATTTGCAATTCTTAGATGTATGCTAAATTGGAATGGCAACTGTAAGTCCTTTTTTTGCCATTCCATTGAATAGAGTATATATTTACATAAGGTCTGTTTGGTACTACACTCTTCTCTATGATGCTTAATATTCTTCGTCTATAGTTTGTCGCTACATTATATAACTCATATTAATGAGATGTTATTATTGTTTACGTGTTGTAATCTTTTAGATTAGTGAAAAAAAAAAAAAAAAAAAATAAAGTAGGTAAATGGTTCTGGTTTAATGTCATTGGCATAGACATGCTTCACAGGGTAGTTTTGGCTTCAAATAAAGCAATTTGGACAGTGGTTGATGGGAAAATGATTCTTTGTATAACCAGATGGTCACCTACATCGTGACCCGTATCATGCAAAAGAGAGTGTATCAGGCAACTGGCCAACCTAAACTTAGCTGATCTTTATGATGGGGGTTTAGATTTTGAAATGCATTTGCAGTTTGTATTTACATGTGAGTTTAACTGATATGGTATTTAGATTGTGCTTCAGAGGAGATTTGCATTTGGTATAAGGATTGGCATTGCAGGTTAGATTAACTATATGTCCTTATAATGAACTCATTTCATTTGCAAGTTACATTAAATCAGATGGTATTTAGGATATACATTTGCATTTGAAGGTTATAGTAACTGATATGCTCTTTAGTTTAGAAATGCATTTTGGCCTAATATCTTGCAGGTTTTGGTTACTGTTGCATTTTCAGGACAACCACATGGACCAAACATGCAATTATGTTAAAGTATAGTTGGACCACAAACCAAACCCCACATACTTTACACCTATCTCAAACCCCACCACGCTTTCTTTTGGCCCATCTCTTTGTCATCAACAACCAATTTTCGAATTTGAACAAAGACATTCCTTGTCTTTTTACTGGAAATGGCAAATAACCTTTTTATGTCAGACATTCAAGAAGGTATGTTGGATCTTGCCCCCTCTTTAATAGCCCTAATTGTTCCTTTTCAGAGTATATATTTAATATTTTTATAACATTGAAATTAGGGTTTTATTGTTATATAATGGAATAATAAATATTAAAGTTAGGGTTTTCTGTTTAATAAATTAATAGTATGTTTCTTTCATTATTCAATTGCAATTAGGGTTTTGTTGTTATTTAATAAAATCTATGGTTTAATTAAAATTTAAATTTTATTTTTTGAGATTTATGATTAAATGTTATTTCTAATATTATGTTTGGATTTTAATATGACGATGATATGCCTATCATGATGAAAGTTGTCTTTAAATACACAAAAACGTATATTTTTGATTTTGATCCTCAAGTATGTTAATGTGTCTTTTCGAGTTTTCTGCATTCATTGATGAAAGGGAAAATTAATCCCTACAGCAAATTGGATTTGTTCTGAGATAATGGAATACAAATGGGCTTTGTTCTATTGTTTACCAAACATATCACTTGAACAAGGTTTGAAGTTAATCCACACCGATAATGATGTCCATTCATTCTTTGCTGATACTGAAAGGAGTGGTAAAATTCACTTGTATATTACTCATAAGAAATGGGATTTAGGGAGGTATTACTTAAGAAACACGGTTTGGGTAGAAGAGGACGTTGCCTTGCGTTGCTCTAGTTCAAGTCCATTTAGCACTAGGATTAAAAGGAAGGGTGGTAAGACAACTAAGGAGGATTTAAGGAAAAAAGCAAAGGAAAAGAAAAAAATGGTTGATGATAAGCCTGTAGGTAGAAAGTCTGTTCAGACAAGTCGCAAGGGGAAGGAAATAATGTATGAATTCCCTGGTCCTTCACCAACCAAGGAAAGTTAGTTTAGTGTTACCAATTACAAAAGAGCCATTGTAATGGATAAATCTAAAATGGTTGAGGTTGAGGATGTTGATATTGTTCAACCTGTCAGATCAGCAACAAAGGTTTAGAGATCAACTGCGAAGGTGTGTTAATTAACTTACTCATCTTTATAAATTCCAGTTAAATATCCATGTTGCCTTAACTAACTTTAAATTGTTTTTTAGATGAAAATCCATGTTGAGTTTTTCTAATGGCCTAGTCGGTTTACAAGTCCATGTTGCTAAAGTGATCTGGCTAGTTCATCAGTTCAAGATTTTGACCATCTTGCTAATATGTAATTTCAAGCGAACAAAACTAAGTAGTTACTTTCTGTTTATGGATTTGATGGTAAAAGATTGTAGGATGTTCCAAGACATTTTATTAACTATTGTAATATTTTGTGTGTACACCAGCCTTGCTAAATGAAGCGGTATATACGTTGTTAGGGAAACTTATGTAACTGCTAAATGTTTCCCCTTGAAAGGTCGTTTTTATGAAACATATATATTCCATTCCATACATCATACATAATGTACTTTGGCGTATATACGTTTGTTGATATTCATCAGTGTCATGTCGTTTGAAATTCAACAAGTGTAAAAGGTTCCCAACAATTTAGCCGGACTGATATCCTCTTAATTAACTAGGCAAAGCCCGCATAAAATAACATTTGCAAATAAGTACAAGTAGATGAGTTTATAAAGCCCATTGTACTTAAATGTTGAAATACCACTATAACCAAGCACACAACTTCTAATTACCACTAAAGCAAATAAGTACAAGTAGATGAGTTTTGTTCAAGAGTCCACAAGTACAGAAACAAGTATGGATGATTGGTCAGGATCAGCCAAGTCTTTTTCTAACCCTATTTATGGTTATTTTGCTAGGTATGGAATTATCTTTTTGATTATGTGTTAAGTATTTATGTTTACATTTTATAAATCATTGTTAAAAACTTAATATGTGAAACTTTTTTACTTACAGGACAAATGAATTACCTGGAAATTATTGTGTGTTTGAAGTTAACTATGATGGTGTTTTCAATGAATACCCTTTAAGGTATGAACATAGGAAGAACTTAACTCTAAAATTTTCTAAGTCAAACATGATGATATTCTCTAAGATGCTAGATATGTTGTCCTACAAACTAGAATGTGAGATTTAGGGCATCTTTGTCTGTTCTCCTAGATGTAGCCTAGAAGAAGGTTTAACAATTCTTGAAGGTGATGGTGATATGAACAAACTGTATGATATAGCTGAAGAGTATGGCTTAATTAACTTATATATTGCCCATCTTCCAAAGAACTTAGCAGAATATTATTTTAAAATTTTGACTTTAGATGCGTCTGATGAAGAAGTGAAGTCTAAACTAAAAAGTCATAAAAAAGGAAGCTAGATACTTGTTCTATGTCTCCTTATGAACTTGTTGAATGGGAACAACAAGAAGTTGGTTCACCTTACCTAAGAATTCCCCCTCTGAAACTAAGAAGAAAAGGTATTGAATTCCCTTGTAAGAACCTGTTTAGGGATTTTTTGCATTGTGACAATGTAGCTAATAAGTTAGTCTTGGATGATAATTGGCAATATGAAGGATTGGCTGTAGAAGATGTTGGAGGTTCTAGTAAACACTGTGATTTGGTACATGAAAATGTTGTTTACAATGGTCATTCACTTCCAAATATGGATAAAGAAAGATTCTCAAACAATGTTGTATTGGATGATGTAGTCACTGATAATTTAGCCTATACATTGTCGTTGGTATTAAAGAAGAAGTGTAGGAATAAGGTTAATGTTACTAGAAAGACAAGATGTCTAAATAATTCAAAGAGTATGAGGTTAAGGAAAGGTTGCGGGAAAAGAGTTGCAATAGGAGGGCATGGTCGAGGTTTGGGAAGATTGATTGGATTGAATGTGGATGCGGTTGATGATGATCCACAGGTCACGAAACAAGTATCACTGCCAGCTAGATCCTCTAACACCAAGTTCAAAGATTTGGAATAAATAACAAGGTAAGTGTTTATGTTTAAGCACATCTGGACTTATAACTATGTTTATGTTTCAGCAAAAACTTATAATTAAGGTTATCTTTTGTAAGCATATGGTAGTTGTGCACAATATATATATTAAACACATCATGTTGTCACTATATGTATGTGGTGCACAACAATTACCATCAAGTTAGTGTTGTATGAACTTCTGAGTATCTTTATACTTTGTATTACTAAGCACATCTTTTGTAATGGCCCTCTACTCTGCTATGCATTGTTATACTAGTATTACCCTTCAAAGTTAGGGAAAATTGGTTTAGTTATCTGAATTCAAAGTATAACAGACAGTCGTTGAAAGTACAAAAATACTAAGTAATGGTCTACCTAGTTTAAGAAGTTGTTTGGAGTTAGCCACTATGACAAACCATTTATGGGAAGATTTGTTGACTAAGGATTATGCTGATACATAAAGTACTGATCAGTGTATTCCTGATGCGGGTGATACATATCTTCTGTATAATTTGTCATGTGTTCTGGCTCATACATCTCGCACTGCTGATAGACATCAATATTTGCCTCCTGTTGTGACTCTGATCATGCCGGATTCACACCGTAAATATATATATAATATATATTAAAATATAAAATATATAAACAAGTGTAAAAACAGCCAACGTAAGTATACATTAGTTGCTACTAAAAACAATATAAACTTTCTTTTATAATTTAATACTTACTTGTATTTTAGGTAAGGGTACACTACAAGCAGTTCGGTTGTGTCCCTTTACACCACACCTTCCATACTTATTAATTAGCAATCCGCCCTCCCCTATGCAGGATGCGATCTTTGTTTTTTGGTCTACCAGACTGTTTCTTACCCATATCAGGTGGCAATACTTGTTGGATTCCATATGGAATTTGCCAAGTTGAAACATCTTTGACAGGAAAAAACAATCCTTCATATGTACCCTTAATTGTTTTATTTAAAAACCAAGGTTTTGCCAAATAGTTAATAGAAGTTAAACCCTCAACTCCGGTGGTATGTGCTTAATTACACATACCATTTTCCACTATAAACGGACTTAAATGACTAAAAACATACCAAAAATACATTGTATTTGTATGTTTGCATTTGTATTGTGCAGGAAACGGATATTCAAGAAAAGGAACAAAAAGAAAGCCAATCACAAACAAATCCAAGCACGGAATGGAAAGGACAAAGTCAAAAGTCATCAAAATGAAGAAAATACAACTTGAGGGGCTAAAACTGCCAAGTCTAAAGTTGTATTACAAAGTTATAAGAAAGGAGGGATCAAAGTTGCAAACCGGGTAGAGATTACATTTAAGTTATACAACTTGAGGGGACCAAACTGCCAACTTACCCTAAAGCCATCTTTCCCGCCTAACACAAACCCAGTTACAACTTGTATGTCGCCCCATACTTCTTCCCTGCAAAACCACTTCTCTCCCTAGCCAAAAAAATTCATCCACCCCTACTAACCCCCCCCCCCAGTTGTATAAATGCCATGTTGGCAATCCCTCTCCATTCCCAAAGCATTTCGATGGCTGAGATGTCTCCAAGAAGCTCAAAAGACATCAAAAGGCTGGATATGCCTTTAGACTCTCCTCACACAACAAGCACACTTGTTTTTATCTCTACAAAGAAGCACAAGTTGCAAGATGAAGACCTGGGCTATAAATGGAGTTTTTATCTAGTTTTTAATTTTTAGTAACTAATTAGTTTCTAATCTTAGTTTACATTTCAAAAGTCTTTTACAGCTTTGTACTTTCAGCTTTGTAACACTTTCAAGATTAATGCAAGTTTGAAGTTTTTAAGTCAAATACCAGTGTTAAGTTTCTTAATCATATTGTTTTGTGTTCAAAAAGCTCTCACCCCAGCTTACTTATAAGCAGTTTCATGAGTAGAAAATAAAAAGTTAAGTATTTAAGAGAAAATCACAAATTTCACTCTCAAATATACCCACGCTTATTTATGGATGATAAGACCAGTTCTTGGATGGCTGTTATGGACTCACTCACTATCTTGTTTTTATACAAGCTAGAGGAATGTAGATTCTTTGTTTGACCTTTTTTGTTTTGAGCAAGGGTGTTGTAAGTTTCTCTTTTTCTTGTTTTTCTTATTGATTGTAGAACTGCTTATTTGTGTTTTATCAGTATGTTTAGTGCTTATTTTGCTTAGTACTGTTAGTTCATATGTTAAGACTGTTAGTTTTGAGTTAACACTGCTAGGCCATTTCAGCTTATTTAAATGCTTAATCTTAATCATAATTGCTTTTAAGTGTCTTATTTTGTTAATAGATAATCTGTTTTTAATTAGTTTGAAAGAAAATGATTTTAAAGGTATTTCAACTAGCAGAACTAACCTTAGTAGTACTCCTAGTTCATTTCTTAGATTTCAAAGTCAGTAACTAACTCAACACTAGCAGTACTAACTCCAAGTTAGTACTGGTAGTTAAAACTGTTAGTACTGGTAGTTCATTTTAGCTTATCAGCTTATTATTTCAGCTTGTTTAAGATTTTCCTTAGCTTTTTAGAGTAGATTAAACCATTTTCCTTTACTGTTTGCTTATTTAAGTTTATTTTCCTTTTCAAAGTATTTTCATTAATGTATCAGTTTTTTTTTTTAGTTTCTAGCTTTATAGTTTATTTGTTATTTTGGTTCTATTTATGCTTTATTAAAGGTTAGATAACTTCTACTTCTTTTTTAGCTTTTTTTCTTATTTAATGTTTCTTTGTGTTTTGCTAGCTAACAGTACTAACCTAAACTAACAGTTACTAACTTAAAGCTAAGCCGTAACTGAACTCCAAGTTAGTACTGGGTAGGTTAAAACTGTTAGTACTCGGTGTTAGTACTGTTGTGTTTATCTTTTTAATTTAACTTAATTGCTTTTTGTATATGCTTATTTAGAGTAAGTTTAAGGCTTATTAGATTTGTCCCTAAGTTATTTGAGCTTATTTTGTGCCTTAGTTAAAGTTTTAAAGTGTTTTTTGTCATTCCAAGTTTTATATTCCTTGTTCCAGCTTATTCTCTTTGCTATTTTTATGTGCTTTTGCTTATTTTTATCAGCTTTAATGCCCAATCATTCCTTGTGACATTCAAACACAAATCATCAATCGTCTTGCGATTTTCCATTTTAGCCTCGTTGGGACATAACGACCCGGGAACACTCTATACTGCTTCCGGTTTCATTGCTCTCGCGTGATTTCGTCCCTTGGTGTATTTATGTATTTATATCATATATAGATAGGTTTTAAGGGGTGAGTTTTTGCGAGTCAATATCCGAAAAGATATTGGGAGATACTACCCAAAGAAATATTAGGAGATATTACCCGAAAAGATATTGGGAGTCATTACCCGAAGACATAATGGGAGTCACTATCCTAAGAGATACTTCCATGTACTTAGGCAATAATATATTAGCATAGCATATGGTTTAGAAAACACGTGCATTCATGAGTTATAGCATGTAGTCATGTAATGTTTAGAAATACAATAAGTCATTTTATAGCATGCATCCCCCTCGCGGGTTTATAAAACATTCAAAAGATTGAAAATGCGAGGCTATAAATCTCACCTGATATGTGGTTGTAATATATATTCCAAAATGAAAGCTGACGACGTTATCACAATCTTAACAGGGGCCAAAAGTTCAATACAAAGTGGGTATAAGGAGGGTTGTTCCTAGGAACTACGACCCGAAAGGAGAAATAAGCTTCACGCTATTCCTACTCCTCCGCTCACCTGTGCGTTTATCATTTTGAGAGCTACCGTGAAGTAAGTAGACTATTTGGGTTCAAGTTGTCTAGTTTTAGGTTCCTGTCCGTTTAAAATAGATTGTGAATAAACTAAAAAACCAAAAAATAAAAAAAATTAGAGTAAATTTTCTTTTTATATTTCTATTTAGTGCATGCGCACTCGTTCTAAAGCTCGTCGTCTTCCGACTGGCACCATACAATCCAACAAGTTATTATTAAGTCCATAACCGAATCTTGTTAGAAACTACCAAGACCACGATGGCTGATAATCCCCGAACCATGGCAGAAATTGCTCCACCAGGCTCCCCCGAGGGATACGAGGACAGCAATTGTGTTCCTGAAATCGAAAGCAGACAAATTTGAGATCAAAGCATGGGTTTGTCAACTCTTTGTCCAGAACAAGCAGTTCTTCTCTGACCATGACAAAGAGACCCCACATGCCCACATCCGTTACTTCAATAAAATCACTCTACTTTGAAGATATCCAATTCCCGACCACAATCAATTAAGTTGAATGCTTTTTCCTTTCTCTCCGTCGAGGGGCAGCCCGGAATATGGCTTGAGAAAGAACCCCCTCGATCAATTCAGACACGGGATGACCGACGTTGTGCCTAAATTCATAAATCAGTTTTTCCCACCTTCTAAAACGACAAATCTTCGGAACGAAATTACCAATTTCAACAATATATGTATGAGTCGTTTAGTTGATGCTTGGGATCGATTTCAAAAGATCTCTTCGAGCATGTCCACATCATGATTCTCGGAGCTTCACCCAACTTATACATTTTACAATGCCTTAAATGTTAATGATCAAGACTCTTTGAACTCCGCCGCAGGTGGCAACTTTTTGGACAAAAGGCCCGCTGATTGGCTCAGCATCAACAAACAAGCCAAAAGTTCGTACTCCCCGAAGCAAAGCCATAGAATTTTTTTAGAGTGCTTAAAGTGAGTAAGAGCGCTTCCCACCTCCGGAGTATCTCCCCGATGTGCTGAATTGAAAGATACAGGTTAGAGCTCTACATCTTGACAATCAGATATCTCCAGTTCCAGTTCCAAGCTCCCGCTCCACGAAAAAAGCGATAGAGCAAGTTGTAGTTACCTGCGGTGGTGCCCACTCTTATCGAATGTCCGGCTACCGATAGCAACAATTACCGAGATAACATCCAAGAATACGTCTCGCAAGCAGCCGTAGCCAATTTCAACAAAGTAAATTCCGGTTACCAGTCCGCCGACCGGAGATGGCGAACCAAATCAGACCACCCGGTTTTCCTCCCATGCAACACAACAACCAAGCCAACAATCAGAATCGTTGGAACCAAAACCAAAACCGTGGGAATGGCTACAACCAGGGTCAAATCCAACGACCCCAGGTTCAACAACAAGCCCCAATGTATCAACCCCCGGTTAATCAACACCCAGCTTACCAAGCTCCAGCTCATCAAGCTTCGGGTGTGTCAAAAACTGATTTTGAGAGCTATGTCAAGGCTAATGATGCGGTTATGCAAAATATGCAAAACCAAATGTCCAACATAACCGACTTGCTCACCAAAATCGTAAATTCCAACCAAGCTTCTACTTCAAGTTCGGGTTCTCTTCCTAGCAACACCGTTGCTAACCCGAAGGGTGAATTGAAAGCAATCACCACCAGAAGCGGTGTTTCATATGATGGACCTCAAATTCCACCTCCGGTGGTGGAAGTTGAAACCGAGGTAACAAAGGACACGGTGCTTCCTAACGGAAGTACCAAAGACGTCCAACCTCCGATAGTCCAAGTTGATGAACCAGTTGTCATGCCTAGAGCCAAAACGACTTTACCATATCCATCTAGGGTAAACAAGGAGAAAATCCGCGAAAAGGACGACCTTTTAGCTTTGAAATTCATGGAAATTTTTCGGAATCTCCACTTCGAGCTGAGCTTCGCAGATGCTCTCCTGCACATGCCTAAGTTTGCTCCGATGTTCAGAAAGCTTTTGAACAACAAAGACAAGATCTTGGACTTAACCAAAACACCGGTTAATGAAAATTGCTCGGCAGTCATCCTAAAGACATTTCCCGAAAAATTAGGAGACCCGGGTAGATTTCTGATACCGTGTGATTTTCCAGAGTTGGATGAATGCTTGGCCCTGGCCGATCTCGGTGCAAGCATCAATCTAATGCCACTCTCCGTTTTTGAAAAGCTTAATCGCCAAGGGCTGACCAAAACTAGGATGGTACTCGAGTTAGCCGACCGGCATAGCCGAAGATGTTTTTGTGAAGGTTGGAACCTTCTACTTTCCAGCCGATTTTGTGGTAGTTGACTATGATGCCGACCCTAGAGTCCCGTTGATTTTAGGAAGACCATTTTTAAGAACGGCAAGAGCTTTGATTGATGTACACGGTGAAGAGATGACCTTAAGACATGATGACCAATCCGTGACTTTCAAAGTAGGTGATACAAAAAATTTCTCCTACAATGCCATGGAATCAGTTAACAAGGTCGACTTTATTGATATAGCGTGTGAGGAATATTCTCAAGAGGTTTTAGGTTTCTCGAAAGTATTAGCAAATGGAAATTCCACTCCTTACTTTGAACCGATTGTTGATACCACTTCTCCCACCCTCACTCCATTCGAGGGTAGTGATTTCATTCTTGAAGAAATCGAGGCTGAACTTTCTGATACTTCGTATAAATCAGGAATTGATGATGCCGAATTGTTAGCCTCAATTTATTGAGTCAAACAAGGAAGCTCGGTCACTCTACGATGGAGCTTCGGTCTTTAATTAGTTAACGTAACACATGCAGATTATTTTTCTGGAAATAGAAAAAGAATTAAGGATTTGTGAAGCCAAAACGATGAAACATAATTGATGAACCTCCTGACGGTCGAATCAAGGATTACTCCCCACCCGAATATGCATTTTTGCGCAGGGTGACAACAAATTACCAGTCATCATTGTAAGATTTGAGTTCGGGAGAACGCGCTCTCATAGAGGTGTTGCGTCCTACACAGAGAGCATTCACTTGGAAACTATTCCAGAATATCAAGGGATTATTTAAACCGGAATTTTAGTACTCACAAAATCTAATAGAGAGGATACACACAGCGGGTTCTCAACATCAGAGTAGGGTAAACCAAAAATCTACGATGTGCATAAAAAAAGGAAGTTGAAAACTTCTTGATGCTGATTAATATACGTGTTGAGAACATGAGCAAAATGAGTTGATCCCAACTCGATTAGTTACGGGATGGAGTGGTATGAATTGACTACCGTAAGTTGAATGAAGCCTACCCGAAAAAAGACCAATTATCTACTACCAATCATGTCCAATGCTCGAGAGGCTTGGGGAAAAACGAATACTATTGTTTTCTTGATGGTTTCTCGGGTTATTTTCAAATACCCATCGACCCAAATGATCAGGAAAAGACAACATTTACTTGCCCATACGGAACCTTTGCCTACCGCCGCATGCCCTTTGGCCTCTGCAATGCACCAGGCACATTCCAGAGATGTTGATGGCAATCTTTCCACGACATGATCGAAATAACGGATGGAACTTGTTTATGGACGACTTTTTGGTTTTTTGGAAAAAGTTCTTTTTCTACATGCCTAACCATTTGGATAAGATGCTCTTAAGCGTGTGAAAGACACATTTAGCTCTAAATGGGAGAAACCATTTCTGGTTAAGGAATGCATTTTTCTTGGACATAAAATCTCCAAATCGGGAATTGAGGTCGATCGAGCTAAGATTGATGTTATCGCAAAACTCCCCTCACACCGTCCTAATTATAAGACTGTTGGAAGCAAATGGCTTTTTAAGAAAAAGACTGACATGGATGGCATTGTACACACCTATAAAGATCGTCTAGTAGGAAAGGGTTATACTCAAACCTACAGGGTTAATTATGAAGAAACGTTTTCACCCGTTGCTGACATTAGAGCTATTAGGCTTCTTATAGCCATAGCGGCGTTCTATGACTATGAGATATGGCAAATGCATGTCAAAACTGCCTTCTTAAAGGTTATCTTAATGAAGACATTTATATGGTGCAACCTGAAGGTTTTGTTGATCCTAATCATCCCAAGAAAGTATGAAAGCTTCAAAGATCCATTTATGGTCATAAGCAAGCATCAAAAAGCTGGAATAAAAGATTTGATGAGGAAATCAAAAAGTTTAGATTTGCTCAAAATATTGATGAGCCATGTGTATATCAAAAGGCTAGCGGGAGTAATGTTACATTCCTCATCTTATATATCAATTACATAATGATTATGGGAAATCACATTCCAAGTTTACAAAGTGTAAAATCATATCTTAGAAAGTGTTTCGCCATGAAAGATTTAGGGGAAGCAGCATTTATTCTTGGAATCAAGATCTACAGAGATAGATCAAAGCGATTAATTGGACTAAGTCAAAGTGCTTACATGGATAAAATCTTGAAAAGATTTAGAATGGATACTTCTAAGCACAGTTGTATCCCCATGCAAGAAAGACTTGACTTAAATAAAACACAAGGTGCTTCAACACCTAAAGAGGTGAAGCGTATGCAAAATTTTCCCTATGCTTCAGCAGTAGGATCCATTATGTATGCGGTTAGATGCACTAGACTTGATGTTGCGTTCGCACAAAACATAACAAGCCATTTTTAACAGAATCCAGGAAAACCACACTGGACTGCTGTGAAAACCATTCTTAAGTATTTAAGAAATATTAAAGACATAATCTTGGTTTATGGTGGAAATCCTGAAGCTGAACTTAGAGTTAATTGCTATTGCAATGCTGGATTTGAGACTAATAGAGATGACATTAAGTCTCAAACAGGATACGTCTCTATTTTGAACAGAGGCGCAGTAGACTGGAAAAGCTCCAAGCAAAGTACTACTGCAATGTCTGCTACATAAGCTTAATAACATAGCTGCTTTAGAAGCTGCAATGGAAGCTGTTTGGTTTAGGAAGTTTATTTTAGGGCTTGGTATAGTACCAATAATAAACAAAAAGATTAAGATGTTTTGCGATAATTTAGCCGCACTTTTTATTGCTAACAAACCGGGGGTTCAGAGGGGTGCCAAACACTACCATAGAAGATACCATTCTTTCATACTGTCTTTGATGACGTGTTCTTTCAGCAACAGACTTCTTAACATTACCCAGGTGTTGGAGTAGTGTATCTCTGAAGTGTTGAACCTCGATTCCAGTGTATTCAACAAAGTACGTTTCTGTCATTTGACTGTCATAATCCAATGTAAACTTTGAATCGATGAACTTTTAGAACTGGTTGTTTACCACCCAAAAGGCTGTCATGGATCCATCTTCTTAAAATTCATCTTTGTCAAGTTGCTTTTGTAGTTGATCTACGTTGAGGAGCATTGTTCTTGTGAAAGTATCAACATCTTGACCAAAGAGTGACATGAATGCCCGTTTGAATCCATGTTCGATGCGAGTGCCTTTTAAGTCATCTTTTGAAAGAACTTGAAGGTGTGAATGAAGAGATCGAAAATATGCCATGCATCTTTCTTTTGCTTTTGACATCTTGTATTTGATTGCATGAACATCTTGTGTTTCAGAATTCAAGCTGCATTCCTTTGCTGATTTGCTGGATGCAGTCTCTGACTGTCTTCTTTCTCAGAACAAGAGTTTTGTTTGACAACTAAATCAACTTTCAATGAATCAGAATTCAATGCTTGGGTTTGATTTGAATGATCTTCTTGTGTCTGCATCAACGTCTTTTGTTTCAACAAATGTAGAGTTCGTTGTTGATGAAGAATTATCTCAAGCATGTATTTCCGAATGGAATCCATGGTACAGATCATTGCATCATTGAAGGATTGAGCATTATATCTTGTATATTTCCTCATACGCTCTTCGAATTCTGAATTGAAAGCATTTTCAAACTTTGTTCTGAGATTAGTCAAAGTAGTTGTGCAATCAGTCCTAGAAAGTATATCTTTAGTAAGATGTTGTTCTAGTAAATCCAAGTCTTGAGAGAACGTTCTCTTGAAGATAGGCATCGTGCCATAGTCTTGTAAAGTTTCTGAGAGAAACTTAAATAGAGACTTGATTTCTTTAAGACTGTGCATGCATCTACTTCTTGAAAGTTGTGTCTTCTCTTGAATGTTAGAAATTGAACACGAAGAAACTGTGTCATTCTGAAGAACACTTGATGTTTGAGTTTGCAAATTGGTATTTGAATTTGACATTTTGATGAAGTTGTGAATGGATATCGGATCTTAAGTAGGTAAAGTGATTGTTGTTGTGGATTGAAATCAATTAATGTTCACGGGATTTTACAAGTCTTGACTAAACCGAGAAAATACAAGAGTATTTCGCGGGATTTTACTAAATCAAGAAAAGACCGTGAAAATTGGATTTGTTTAAGTCTTTGAAAAGTTAAGTGTATAAATCGCCTAAGGTAATGGTATAAATCGCTGAATTTAAGTCACGTATAAATCGCCATACCAGAGACGTATAAATCGCCGTACCAGAGACGTATAAATCATCGTACAAGAGACGTATAAATTATCGTACCATAGACATATAAATCGCCGTACCAAAGACGTATAAATTGCCATACCAGAGACGTATAAATCGCCGTTTTCAAATGGTATAAATCGCCGTACCAGAGACGTATAAATCGCCGTACCAAAGACGTATAAATCGCCGTACCAAAGACGTATAAATCGCTGTACCAGAGACGTATAAATCGCCGTACCAGAGACGTATAAAACGCCGTACCAAAGACGTATAAATCGCCGTTTTCAAATGGTATAAATCACCGTCTTCAATTGGTATAAATCGCCGTCTTTAATTGGTATAAATCTCCGTCTTTATATGGTATAAATCGCCGTCTTCAATAGGTATAAATCGCCATTTTCAATTGGTATAAACAGCCGTCTTCATATGGTATAAATCGCCGTCTTCAATTTTTATAAATCGCCGGATTCAAAAACACGAATATTAAAAGCGTATTAAGCGGGTTAATAAACAGCCGCGTCTTTAAATTTTACGGAAAAAAACAAAACTTTTGAATCACTTAAAAAACCACACTTTTTTGACTTTTTCACTCGTTTTTCTTGTAATTAACCTATATCCCAAGCCTAGTTGAAGCATAAAACAATGCAATCTCTTTGAGGTTTTTATAACAAAATATTTCTGGATCAAGATTCTTGGTACAAGCATTTTTAGAACAAAAAAAATGAAAAAACGCGCACATAAATCAATCACCAAAAAACCCCTTGGTCTAATACCACTATGGATTATACAAATAACTAAGATCCAAACACAACTAATAAGCTATACCAATAAGCCTACACAAATCAAATAAGCTAGAAAAGAGAATAAAGTTTAGAGAGAGAAACAAAGAGAGAAAGATTAGATTGGGAGGAAACACATATAAATGTAACTAACACCCTCTCCATGTGTGTGAGGAGGGTCCTATTTATACCCTAAGCCTTTATAATGGCGTATGGGTTTTCTAACTTGGGTCGGGCTTATAATAACATGTAACACCCCCAAATTGGGTCGCAGCGGAATAATGGTCCGGGGCGTGTTACTTCATAGATCAATGACACAAGATGTATATAGAACGACCAAAAAGTCGTTTAAAACTGATACATTGGATTTAACAAAGTATTTGTTACTATAAAGCCGATGCTCACTTGTCCACTTGTTCAAAATACAATGTTTTCTAGCAATTAACTGTTATACAAAATGAAATGCGTCATAATCTTTATGCTATGATATCCAATTCAAAACACAATGTATTCCCTTGCACACTCATGCTTACTGATCCCCTGAAAAAACATTGCTTTAATAGTCAACAATAATGTTGGGTTAAAATTCATAGGTTTGATAAATAAATATATCTATATTGTAGGACCACAAGATTTCACAATTGTATGATAACGGAACAGATGCCAGACATCAATAAATGTAATTACGTTGCCTAAGCTCGGATGACATTGAAGCTCGACATAAATGATTACCCATATAAATGGCCTACATTTGTCAGTGATGATGTTCTAAAACCGCAACTTCTATGTTCGACTTGGTATTCGTTCGTTTGCCCTAGATTAGTAGTGATAGGCTATACCTGAACTGAGATCGTCATCCCAATAGATCTATTCATAACATTCACGCTCATAATCCAATAACTGACAGTTCATGATAATGGGCTCAACTAGGGTTACCACAACTTAGGCAACACGTAATCATAATGTAAAATTATCCACTTTTGTCCAGTTGTAAAACATTTCATGTTTCTCACCCCAAAAACTTTATAAAACAAAAGCATGTAAAACGTGGGGCTATGAACTCACCTTAAGTGAGCGAATAACAAGTATATCACAGATAATGCGTCACGTAAATCGTCAGATGCAACCTATTTAAATTAAGGTCGTATAAGTACTAATCACATTGGGTAATTACTACCATGCATAATTCTATATAGCTAATCACCATCTAATTGTTTTGGAAAAATTGTGTTTAATAAGTTAAAACGTTTATATTTCCCGTTGTAGTAAAAAACTGGGGGGTAACTTTCGTGTTTTTTTAAACCCGGATTTTTGAGTTTCTTATTGCCATGCTTTCTTATTTTATTAGGACGAGTTATCATTAATTTGATCATTTTCATATATTTTTCATCCTCTAATGAATAATACTTTTTATGTTTCACGCCAGTTATTAAAGTTTATTTTATAGTTTTAGTTAATCGTACATACCCGTATACGTAGTTTTATTCGTTATATCTCCTTTTTTAGGATTCTTTCGAGCACGTCCTCGTAAAGTGAAGTCTCTTTTTATTTATCGGTTTTACATAAATATAAAAGTTTCTGTCATGAATGGTAACTTTTATAAAAATTGTTTTATAAAAGTATTAATTGTCGTAAAGTTGCGAAATTCATAACTCATTCGTTATAAATTGAAAATTTGTGTTTCTTATCAATTTAGAATCCTAAAAATATGTGTAATTTGTTAAAAATACTAAACTTGCTGTTTTATATAATATTTATAAATTGTTTTGTAAAAATTCTTTTATAATTCCGTTTATTTATCGTATAACTTGTTTTTACCGTAACTTTTTCGTTATTTAACCGTTTTTCAAGTTTCTTAGCTATTTGGAATCGTCATGAGACGTATTATTTTATAAAAATATAAAATGGGCAGGTAGTATGTTGAATTAAAACAGAAAGTTAGATGCCTTTCTTGATTCCATATGTAAACTTTGTTTTTTTTTATACTTTTCAACTTTTGTAACTTTACTATAAGTCTTTTATACTATATATATATATATATATATATATATATATATATATATATATTATGTGTCTTACATATAATAAGGTCCATTAGTCCATAATTGTCCTCATATGTCCAAATTACCAAGATTAACAAGTTTATCAAGTTGATTATACACATTTACTTGTAGCTTTTCAGTGTAAATCATTAAAACCCTAATCTTTCCATTAACACTTTTTTTAGGCTTTAACCCAAGGTTGTTCATCAATTATACTTCCATTATAAAACTTAATTATAGTGTTATTATACATATTAAAGTACCTAAACATAGATATAATTGTCATTTGCATTACTTTTAATGGTAACATATTAAGTAAACTTTTAAAACCCTAATGTGTCGTTATCCATTTTTACACCAAAACAACATGGTACAATCCTTTTACATCCATTTTAACATGATCTCATTAACATCATAACATGTTTTAAACAGTGAACAAATCTAACTACAAGTATGATCCCTTTTACATGTTAAAAAGTAACTAAATGGTGATTTTGCTATAAAGACTAACATATGCATAAAAACTCATGAAATGAAAAGATAAAGGTGCTAGATAACCTTAATGATGATTGATGATGTAGAAATAGAGCTAAAACCCTTACTTAGACTTTATATAACCAATGCTAGAATCAAGAAAACCCTTGTTTCATATAAATCTAGCTTTCGTTCTTGCTTCCACACTTGTAAATGGTTAACCAATGCTTCAAATCATCTTGAGGTATCTTAAATATAGTGTAGGTATGCTTGTATATGTGGTAGAAAAATTTGTATGGTTTGTGTGGGAGTATACTTTGTGTCGTGGCTGTTGTGCACAAAACTAGGAGGGTTTGTTTGTTTTTCATAAGTTGTATGAGTTGTGTTGATAGTTATTTAATGCATGACATGTAATATATATACAAGGGGTAGTCAAAGAGCTTGAAATCAAAGTCCAAGAATTATGCAAGAGGGTGTTTTGGTCGTTGGAACAAGAAGAGGGAAACAAGGTGACTAGTGGTCAAACTACTAGTCATGAGCTAGCCATTAAGGCTTGTGCTCCCTTGTTCCCTTAAGTGGGAGTTATCCCATGTAAATGAGGAAGTCTTTGACTAGCTTTTATCATTCTTGTAATAAAAAAAATGCTTGCATTGTTTTAAGTTGTTAACTTGTTTAACATAAAGTATCACTTTGTAAAATTGTAAGACCTAGCTTATTATCTTTGTAGAGAATTCGACTCATGTGATGTACGTAGCTAAAGTTTCATAAAACTTTAAGCATTGTATATAAACCTAGGTATTCGTTGAAGCGTAGATTAATTTTTGTGGTTTCGGGAATGCCTAAACTTAATTTATCGCGAAACGTATACACTTTACGTATCCGATAAAAATAAAATGAACAAAGACCATAATTATTCTCAAAATAATTATTTAATACTTGATTGATGTAAATGTTTAATTGTTTGATGCTCGTTTACATTGAACGCTAATTTTTTTTAGCTTACGCGATTTTACTTAATACATGAAATTAAAAGCAAACGCGTACAACACTAAAAATATATAGTAGATTTATTGACGTCGTCAACGACTTGAAAACACAGGGTGTTATAGACTTCCCCCGTTAAACGAGCCTTGTCCTCAAGGCTTACGATGCAACACTTGACGACGGTGCGGTCTTGGTGAAGAGGTGTGGGTATTTCTTCTTGAATTGGTCTTCACATTCCCACGTGAACTCAGGACCTCTCTTGGAGTTCCATCGAACCTTGAATAATGGGATGCGGCTTCGCTTCAACCGTTTAACTTCACGGTCCATGATCTCAACGGGTTCCTCAACAAACTGCAGCTTGTCATCAAAGTGTAGTCCATCCAACAGAACGGCTAACGGTTCGTCAGCATAGCACTTTTTCAAGTTAGATACATGAAATATATTATGAACCCTGTTTAGTTCTTCTGGAAGATCGAGTTTGTAAGCAACCTCTCTAACCTTTCCTAATACCTTGAAAGGTCCGACATACCTGAGGTTTAACTACCCCCGTTTGCCAAAATGTACGACCCCTTTCCAAGGCAAAACTTTAAGCATAACTTTATCCCCGACTTAGAATTCCATCGGTTTACGCTTCAGATCGGCATAACTCTTCTGTCGATTACGAGCAGCTTGCATTCATTTGGCTTGATTTGACAATTTTTCTCAGTCAGTCTCTTAAAATTAGTCTCGGAACGAGGAATTGAGCTTCTCCAATTCGGTCCTATACAAAAGTTCGGTGAACAAAACTTTCGTACCATAAAGTGCTTAAATGGTGTCGGCCTTGTGCTAGCGTGTTAGTCTTGTTTTAAGAGAATTCAACTAACGTTAGTGATTAACCCAATCTTTTTGAAATTGTCAAGCAAGAACGCATACATATCCTTGGAGTTTGAATTTTCCTCTCGCTTTGCCGTCCTATTTGTGGCTGGTACTAAAGCAGTATAATCATATCCAAATTAGTACTAAAGCATTCTTGAACGTGACCTCACAAAAGTTGGATGCGAACCTCGTGATCGCGATCACAAATGAATTGATAACAGGGTTATTCCATGCCTGTGAGACAACCTCCTTTAGGTACTATTCTTGCCAAGTTTTTACATAGGATCAGTCTACTCTCATTGGTGTGAAAATTGCAGACTTAGTTAAGTCTCGGTCAACAATACACCCAAAATTGCGTTGTAGCCTTGCGACGTCTTAGGGAGACTTTGACCAATAATCCATAGTGATGTTGTCCCACTTCCATTCAGGTATCTTGGGTTGTACCAACAATCCTGATGGCCTTTGATGTTCGGCCTTGACCTTAGCACAGGTCAAACACTTGCTAACATAGGTGGCGATGTCGGCTTTCATATTGGGCCACCAATATAGCTTCTTCATATCTTGGTACATCTTGTCGGAACCCGAATGTATAGAGTATTTTGATTTGTGGGACTCGTGCATGATCACAGTCCGCAAATCGCCATAACAGGGTAGCCAACTCCTGCCATTGAGGCATAGAGTTCCATCCGCATGGGGTTCTAACTTTTCCGTCCTGATCGCCTCTGGATTTTTAGCGTTTTCAACCAACATTCCTCCAACATCTTCGTTCTTGATGTTCTCTGGTTTTCGTGCTTCAGTCTGAGCATTCAAGATTTGTTTAGGAAGATCCAAGCCAATAGTCATGACTAAGGCTCGAACTCTTAATGGTTGATCTCTCTCCTTCCTGCTTAGAGCATCAGCAACAACGTTTGCCTTTCCTGGGTGATATCGAATCTCACAATCGTAATCACTGAGCAACTCCAACCAACGTCGTTGCCTCATGTTCAACTCTTTCTGATTAAGAATGTGTTGTAGACTCTTATGATCAGTAAACACCGTGCACTTGGTTCCATACAGGTAGTGCCTCCAAATCTTGAGAGCGAACACTACTGCTCCAAGTTCCAAATCATGAGTCGTATAATTCTTCTCATGAATCTTCAGTTGGCGTGATGCATAAGCAATCACCTTTTCTCTTTGCATTAACACAGCGCCCAAACCCTTCTTTGAAGCATCGCAGTATGCGATAAAATCTTCGCTTCCTTCAGGTAAGGCCAGGATTGGTGCACTGCACAACTTCTGCTTCAACAGTTGAAAAGCTGCTTCTTGTTTATCACCCCACTCAAACTTGACCTTCTTCTGAGTGAGCTTGGTCATTGGTTTGGCGATCTTAGAAAACCCTTCAATGAATCTCCGGTAATACCCAGCAAGACCTAAAAATTGACGAATCTCCGTTGGCGACTTAGGAGATGCCCAATCCCCCCCTCCTTAACCCCCCCCTGGACTTCCCACACTCCCTCCTACCCCCACCCGATTACTTGAATGCCCTTTACTATCAATCAGTGACCTAGGAAACTGTACTTTAGGAATCCAAAATTCAAATTTGGAAAACTTGGCATACAACTCCTCTTTCTTAAGCAATTCTAAGATTAGCTTAAGGTGCTCTTCATGCTCTTGCTTGTTCTTTGAATATATCATAATATTGTCAATAAAGACAATCACGAATTTATCCAAATATGGTTTGCACACCCGATTCATAAGGTCCATGAATACGGCAGGTGCGTTTGTCAAACCAAACGGCATTAATTGAAATGAATAATGGCTACCTTAACGGGTTCTGAATAGCAGTTTTTGGAATGTATTTCTTCTCGAACCCTCAGTTGGTGATAACCCGACCTTAGGTCGATCTCTCGAAGTAGACACTCGAACCTTGAAGGATCAAATAAAATCATCAATTCTTGGGTGGGATAGCGGTCTTCACCGTTAGCTTGTTCTATCCAGATAATCAATGCACATCCGGAATGGATCATCTTTCTTTTAACGAAACGACCGGAGCTCCCCCTAGGGTGAGAACTAGGTCTTTAAAACCTTTTCACGCGCATCGCTCAGAGAGCGAGATTGTTAGTTGATCGACACTCTTTCAGAGAGATAGAATGAGATAGCATCGATAAGGCGCCCGGAGCTTACGGGCCTCCCCCCTGCCCCCACCTCCCACCCAGGTACCAAATCGATTTTAGGAATTCACTTGTCGAGCTAGGAGGAAAGACCCTGGCAAGTCCTCTAGGAAAGACTTCAGGAAAAATCTCAAACTATTGGTACATTCGCACGTCGCCTTCTTCTCCCGACTTGTCTTCAACCTCATTTGTTTGTGACATGTGCCAAAAAGATGGAAATCCTTTTAGCATTGCATTCTCTTGTGCTTTGGTGTACGTAGATTATATGTGTTGATGGAGCCTCTGTGTCCCTGGTTGCTTTCATTCCTGTAACATTGTAATGTTTTCATCATCCCCAGGGGATCATGAACGATCTTTTCGCGCACACACAATGTGTGCTTGGTAACTTTGACAACAATCATCCCAATTATCAGCGTTCGAAACTACCAAGTTCTACGGGGCATTAAATATTAATGGTTGAATGGGTGGTTCAGGAGATTTAATGTGCACTAACCCTATGGATAGTGTTTAACCTAATTATCCTCCCGGCTAGTTCTGGACATCTATAATAGTTATCTAGGTGATGGCGTGATTCCATTAGGAACTAATGTAGTAGACACCAAATACTCCTATCGGCACCAGTATCAAGTTATATAGAGCTCATAGCGGTTGTTAAGATAGGAAACGTTACCCGTCACGATATTGGATTTCGGGTTTTGTCCCTGCAGTCCCACCACATATTACTTTGGCTGGGAGCCTGTCATTACCAACTTGATTGCACGGTTTTTGGTTGTTCTTCAGCTATTGGGCATTTCCTCTTCGTATCGCGCGCAGCTCGCGCGCTCTCGCTCATACTTGAAGCAAGTAGGTCTCTGGCTCGGTACCTAGTGCCCATCTGATTGGTTAGCATTGTTGGATTTTCCCGCAACCTCACTAAGTCTCGAGACAAAACTGGCCAACTTATGTTGCTGAGTGGCATTTTGGAGCACACGGACCGTCATGGTGATAGTTGCATTTAGCGCATAGGGGTTTAGATCCCCCGTATGGCTTCTTTTCACGTCCATTATGCCAGTATGGCCCTGCCGAGTTTGTTTGTATCTTTTTCTGTTGTTGTGGTTTTGATTGTTGCGGGAAGTGTTTTCAAACTTCATATTGTCTCAGCCTGTTTTCAGCAATGGTGTACCTTGACATTTCTTTCATTAGTTTACGTGGCCATTTCAACAGCCTCTTGCTAGGGTTTTTTGGCTTTAATGCTACAATGTTTCCATGGATCATGTCAGGTAATCCGATGACGTACCTTTCAATCTTGTTAGACTCCTCGGAAAAATCTAACACACAGGCTAGTACTAGTTTCCTGAAAACATTGGTTTGTCCTATTACATCAGTACCCTTCACTTTCAAATTCCACAATTCAGCCTCGAGCTTTTTCATCTCGTTCCTCGAACAGTACTTGTCAGTCGTCTTCTTTCTCAGATAGGCCCAAGTCATTGCATATGCATCATCATGACTGACAGTCATAACATGGGAATTCCACCATGTTAGAGCACTTGCTAGAAGAGTACAAGTGGAAAACTTAACCTAATTTTCAATAGGGCAATTGGGTTATGCGGGGGGGAAAACAGTCTCCATCCTTTCGAACCATTGAGTGAGATATATATATTCAACAAATCATCAGTGCCCTTTGAAAATATAGAGGTTTGACCTACCATCAACCCCAGTCTTACCGGTCCAAGTGCCCCCCCCCCCCCCATTCCCCTCGCCAACATGTTTTAGCCTCCTTCTGCCCCCCACCTCGTCCCCCCTCTCGCTAGCTGTCGGCCCAGCCCTCCCCACCTCCGCCATTCCTGCTTCCCACCTGCATCCTCCCCCGCCTTGCTCGCCCAACCCCCCCCCCCACCGTCCCCCCCCCCGGCACACGTGACACCTTAGTCCAATCATTGCCTAAACCCGCCCCTTCCCGCGGCCCCCCCCCCCCCCCCCCATCACCCGTCCGTGACCGACCCCCCTCGCCTCCGGTCCCCCCCCCCCCGCCCACCCCCCCCCCCCCGCCCGTCGGTCCCCCCCTTTAGCATACACTAGTTGGGGATGGGTTGTTTTGACCGCGGTGTTGACCTACTGGTAGCTAGTTTTGGTGCTATTTTATCATCACAAGAAAATTCAATTCCCGATAGATTTCATAAAATCATAACCCATGAAAGACATATACATGATTATAAAGTGAGATCAATCACACAGTGAAATATTCAACATGGGAATTATAATCAAACAATGATATAACCAAAATCGACATTCATATTCATAAACAAATTCGATACAGGCGTGGACATAATACAACCATTCCCATTTATAAAATTGGGAAACATACATGAATGTGGTTCTAGATACAAAAATGATCATTATATGTTTAGGTTTTTATAAAATAAACATAGACAACCTAAATGGCCTACTAGCCTGGATTAAACCCGTTAATTACTTAGTAGGCTATATATAAATGACTAGCACATAACTGATCTGCTAATCTATGAAACTGCTACCGCCTCCTCTTGTAGCTCTGGCTCGTGTGGACATACAGCGGGTCTTGCTTTTTGTCCCTAATGTTAGTGCGGTAACCTGTCCTTGTAGTGCTTTGGTTGATCTGTCCCTTGTAATGCTTCCTCCTGTCACCTATAGGGCTGTCACCCTGCCCCTTGCTAGGTGGTCACCTATCCAGTAGTGGGGTCACCTCTCTCTGTAGAGACTGCATAACTGTTAATGTCTGTATAAGCTGCTGCTGTCGGGTACGATCAACTGTCCTCAACTCTCTCATCTCTGCAGATCTCCTATGGTCTGCCTTCAGCGTCTCTAAAGTCACAGCCTGTCTCTTGCGATCTGAATTCATTGAACTAATCCTGATCTTTGTCTTCTGAACCAGTCGGTTAGTGCGCCCAGTGACATAACTCTCATATACGGGCATGATCATCGAATCCATCGATCGCCTCCAAGCCTCTCGGGTCAATCTAGACCTCTGTCTCCATCTGATGATGTGTGATATGCATGTGCTCGTCTGTCTCTAAACAAAATATTGAGCCGGTAGACCAGCCAAAAACTTATCTCTGACCTATCGTCTCATCTGTTCCTAAACCTCGTATAACCTCATCCGTGACCTGGCCTAACCCTAGTTCAACTCTGATGTAGAGAGATGTCATTCCCAACTCTTGTGTCAGTACTAATGGTGCCCTCTGATGGGTATCATTATCTATCATCTCATGTGTAGGGATCCCATAATCCAACCCTCTCTCTCCGGCTCACGCTGATCTCCCTATCCATAGTAGCTTCAAAGCCATTGTCTGCTTAAGCTTATGACCGGCTCTAGCAGACGAAGCAAGTAACATAAGCTCTCATCCTACATCGTATCCAAGATCATGAGCTGATTCATAACCTCTTTCCGAGGTTGGTAAGGTAACCTCGGGTCTGTCCTCCCTTTACACGGCTAACTGAGGGTAGTAGCAATGGTGGTGATGGATGTAATAATGATATGGGGGCCCCCCCCCCCCAAGGGTCTGGTGGTATCCTAATGATGGTTGGCATCTGGCTCTTGGTAGGGGAGAGTATTGATTAGGGTTCGGTGGTAATGGTTAGAGAATGAGAAGTAGATGCGGGCCTCAGCTCTCATCCGGCATCATCAGCAGCTCGATAGACCAATGAAGAGTGATGGAGCTAATAGGTGGTGCTGGTGATAACACAGGTTTTGATGACGGCAACACACGGTGTTGTGAAGTGGTGATAGTGGTAGCGATTGAAGAAGGAATCTAGGGAAGTTGGTGAAGACCATAGGGGAGAGTGGTGATGTGGTGGAGTAGGACTATCAACCTCTTGCCCTCACCCCGACCCCATACTGGCCTCCGTCACCCCCGTTATCCCTAGAGTAGAATTAGACAATCCTCAAGCCCCCCTGTCACACATCTATGAGGTTCCTGTGGTGTGAATCAACCTTTTACGTATTTGTCCCTTCCACTCAACACACATCATGTTATATTTGTTATATATATGTACTCTTGGACAGTGGCGGGCCTCAGACTATCTGTACTCAATCAGCTCCTTGTCTCCCTACGCAGATGGGGCCTGCGATCAGTAGCTGGTTTAGTAGCATTACTTCTATAGAGTCTAGATGCGAGGATAAGCTAGGTGATATCATCTCCTCGTCCTCATCATCGGGCATACGATGTCTATGTCTCTCCTATCATCCTCTGATAACCCCTGCTCGTCATCGCCGTCATATCCTCATCGGGCAGTTTATCGACAGGATCCTCCTCGGGCCTATCCATCGTTACTGCAGACAGCCTAGGGTCAGCTCAGGATGAAAAATCCGGGAATAGTCAAGTGAATGACGCAGTGGTTGAGGCAAAATCCTCTAGCACCTGGCTGACTCCTCAGAAACAATCTCTTACATCATGTGTGCTTGTGGGCCTTGACATAATCTGGAGAAGGTTTAGTGGTGCCTGCTTTGGGTCTCCTCAGGGCAAGCACATAATCTAGAGAGGGTGGATTTGGTGGGACCTGAAAAGCGGCCTACAACGTATGGAGTCCATATTGGAATCCCAGGTACTCTAATATATCATGATCACGGTCTCGGTGATCTTATGTCTGGATTAATCCTCAAATGGGAGGGAAACCTCCGTGTATGTAACCCACGATTCATCCGAATCTGACATGACTGAATCTGAAAATTCAAAATAGCTTATATTAGTATTTAAATAAGACTCTTATTATAAGTAAGATAATTTATATCATAACATGTATATCAATTATGAATGCATTTAGTCCAACCAACTAATGCAACAAGTAGTGTATGCATGAATGTATGTCCTGTGTAAAAACCCCTTTGTATGAATTCGATGTTTGAAAAAGGTTATAGTCCAGCAAAAACATTTTGACTCTAGCGCAGAGTTCTCTTAACCTTGGCTCTTGATACCAATCTGTAACACCCCCAAATTGGGTCGCAGCGGAATAAGGGTCCGGGGCGTCTATTTTTCATTCTGTTACTTCATAGGCAAATAACACAAGATGTATTATAGAACGGACTATATATGATAGTGTAGATTTAAATAAGATTCATTGGATTTAACAAAACAGTATAATTGTTACCCCCTCCTCACCCCAGCCCCCGCCCAAAGCTTCACTTGTCCACTTGTTCAACAATATAAAGATTTCTAGCCATAACAGTTATACAAAATGGAAATGCGAAAAATCTTTAATGCTTGATACCAAATCAAAACACCAATGTATCCATTGCATCTCGTGTCTTACTGATCCCATGAAAGACATTGCTTTAAACGTCAACGTCTAATGTTAGTGAATTCATAGGTTTAGCTCGTCTCGATCATATATTGAAGGACCACAACGATTTCCTAAGTGTATGATAATGCTACTGTTGCAAGACATCATATAAATGTAATTACATTGCCATAAGCTTCGTGACATTGAAGCTCGACATAATATGAATATCATATAAATGGGCTACATTGCCGTGATGTTGTTCTAATCCGCAACATCTATGTTCGAACATCGGTATACGTATCGTTTGCACCTAGTGTTAGCTTTTCACACCGAACGGGGCATGTTAAATACCCAATAGATTTATTCGTAACATTGCGCACACAAAAAATCCAGTAACTGACAGTTCATGCTGATGGGCTAAACTAAGGTTATAACATACGTAGGAAACTCGTAATCAGAATGTTAAAAAATTATTCATTGTGTCTAAGTTGTAAAATATTGCATTGTTTCTCTTCCCAAAAAAATTTGTAAAACAAATGCCATGTTAAACGTTCGAGGTGGGGCTATGAACTCACCTTGAGTGAGCGAATAACAAGTATATCACAGATAATGCGTCACGTAAATCGTCAGATGCAACCTATTTAAATTAAGGTCATATAAGTACTAATCACATTGGGTAATTACTACCATGCATAATTCTATATAGCTAATCACCATCTAATTGTTTTGGAAAAATTGTGTTTAATAAGTTAAAACGTTTATAATTACCGTTGTAGTAAAACTGGCGTAACTTTCGCGTTTTAAGCCCGATTTTGACGTTTCTTATGCCCACGCTTTCGTATTAGGACGAGTTATCATAATTTGACATTTTCATATTTTTGATCCTCTGATGAACAGTACTTTTTACTGTTCACACCAGTTATAAAGTTATTTTTATAGTTTTAGTTATCGTAAAACCCGTATACGTCGTATTTTATTCGTTATAGCTCCGTTTTTAGCGATTCTTTCGAGCACGTTCTCGTAATTGAAAGTTCTATTTATTTATGAGGTTTACAAAAATAAAAGTTTCTGTCATGAATAGTAACTTTTATAAAAATTGTTTTATAAAAGTATTAATTGTCGTAAACTCGCGAAATTCATAACTCATTCGTTATAAATTGAAAATTTTCGTTTCTTATCAATTTAGAATCCTAAAAATATGTGTAATTTGTTAAAAATACTAAACTTGCTGTTTTATATAATTTTTTATAAAATTGTTTTATAAAACAATTCTTTTTATAATTCCGTTATTTATCGTATAAATTGTTTTACTGTAACTTTTTCGTTTTTTATCGTTTATCAAGGTTCTTAGCTTTTTGGAATCGTCCATGAAGAAGTATTATTATTATAAAAAATATAAAAATAGGAAGGTAGTATGTCGATTAAACAAAAAGTTAGATGCCTTTCTTTGATTTACATATGTAAACTTTGTTTTTATACTTTTCAACTTTTGTAACTTTACCATAAGTCTTTCTTTATATATATATATATTATGTGTCTTACATATAATATGGGGCCAATTCAGTCCTATCACTTGTCCTCTATGTCCAAATTACAAGATTAACTAGTTTTCAAGTTGATTATTTACACATTTACTTTTCAACTTTTGTAACTTTAATTTAAGTCTTTTATATATATTTATTATTATGTGTTTTAGAATAGAATAAGGTCATTAGTCCATCATTGTACTTCATATGTCACAGAAATGACAAAGATTTAACAAGTTATCCAAATGTTGATTATAACATTTACTTGTAGTCTTTTCATGTAATCATTATTAACCCTAACTATATAGTTCATTAATAAACACTTTTTTTAGGCTTAACCAGGTTGTTGTTCATCACTTTTACTTCCATTATAAACTTATTTTAGTGTTCATTATATCATCACTAAAAAATTCCATATAACAAGATTAACATGTCTATTTGCATTACTTTTAATGGTAACTTTTTATAAGGTAAACTTTTTTAAAACCCTATTTGTATTTATACATTTTTTACAACAAAACATATGTACAATCCTTTTACATCTATTTTTTTCATGACTCCATTAACATCATTAATGTTTAAAAGTGAACAAATCATTAACTACAAGTAAGAATCCCTTTCTTTTACATGTTTAAAAAGTCCTAAATGGTGATTTTGGCTATAAAAGTACTAAACATATGATTAAAACTCATGAATTGAAAAAGATAAATGGTGCTTAGATAACCTTAATGATGAATGATGATGTTGAGAAATAAGATCTAAACCCTTGCTTAGACTTAAAACCAAAGTTAGCAACCAAGAAAACCCTAGTTTTCCATATAAAACCCTAGCTTTCCTTTCTGGCTTCCACACTTTTAAATGGTTAACCAATGCTTCAAATCATCTTGAGGTATCTTAGATATAGTGTAGGTATGCTTGTATATGTGGTAGAAAAATTTGTATGGTTTGTGTGGGAATATGATTTTGAGCCGTGGGCTTGTTGAGCACAAATGGGAGGGTTTTGTTTGTTTTTCTTAAGTGGCATGAGTTGTGTGATGTTATCTCAATGCATGCATGTTTAAGTATTTATATATATCATGGGGTAGTCTAGAGCTAGAAATCAAAGTCCAAGACTTATGCAAGAGGGTGTTTTGGTCGTTGGAACAAGAAGAGGGAAACAAGGTGACTAGTGGTCAAACTACTAGTCATGAGCTAGCCATTAAGGCTTGTGCTCCCTTGTTCCCTTAAGTGGGAGTGTATCCCATGGAAATGAGAGAAGTCTTTGAGTAGCTTTTTTCTTCGTGTAATAAA
This sequence comes from Tanacetum coccineum, assembly GCA_026074375.1. NCBI lineage: Eukaryota > Viridiplantae > Streptophyta > Magnoliopsida > Asterales > Asteraceae > Tanacetum > Tanacetum coccineum. The sequence goes on along the minus strand of BQNB010011359.1, from coordinate 9,420 downwards.
AAAAATGCTGCATTGGTTTTAAGTTGTTTAATTGTTTTACATAAAGTATACTTGGTAAAATTGTAAGACTAGCTTATTTATCTTTGTTGAGAATTATGACTCTATGTGATGTACGTAGCTAAAGTTTCATAAAACATTGAGCATCGTATATAAACATAGGTATTCGTTGAAGCGTAGATTGATTTTTGTGGTTCCGGGAATGCCTAAACTTAATTTATCGCGAAACATATACATTTTACGTATCCGATAAAAATTAAAATGAACAAAGAAAACCCCATTTAAAAAAAATTGTTTTAATTCTCAAAATAATTATTTAATACTTGATTGATGTAACGTTTATTGTTGATGCTCGTTACATTGACGCAATTTTTTTTAGCTTACGCGATTTTAGCTTAATACAGAAAATTATAAGCAAACGCGTTCAACACTAAAAATTAATAGTAGATTTATTGACATGTCGTTCAATGACTTGAAAACCCAGGGGTGTTATACCAACCGTAATTTTTATCAATGTAATTATAAATCTATTAACTTAGAGGCACTGTTAAAGAGCACATCTATTTTATATATATATATATATAATATATAATATATATATATATATTAATATATATATTATATATATATATATATATCACCTCTTAACAAAGGAAATTTTTGCTTTATCCTTCATTATAGCAACGGTAACTTGAATCTCTAAAGTAATCGAGCTTCACGCAACCTCAACCAATAGCCATCATATATCTATGTTTTTGTCTGTAAAAATCCCTTATATGTCAAGTTATATCTTAATATATTTATACCAAGTACATTATCCATTTATACATACTTTTCAAAATGTTAATTCAAAAACAAAGCATTAAACGTTAACGTTTATTCAAAACCCTAATTACTATGTATTGTACATCATATAAAATGAATTATGCAAGCCTCTAATAGCATTGTGTACTTGTGATACTAATGCATAACATTTGAATATCTTTTCCCTCCTAAATCAAGTTACAACTTTCTAAAGCACAATGTATAAGCTAATCATGCCTAAAAACCTAATTAGGTCATTTAAGCTCCTAAATCATGTTTAAACTTTACCACCACTTTAGCACAAGGTACAAGCACTTAATGCATGACTTCTAAACCTTAAACCTAAACCGTATAGTCCTAAACCCTAATCTAAAACCCTATACCCTAAACGAAACCTTTAAAACCTAATTTCACTTTAAACTATATCCTAAACCTAACCTTAAACCTAATCCTAAATCCTAATCCTAACATTAATACCTTAATCTAACTCTAAAATATCCTAAACCTTAAGCCTAACTCGATCTAAAAACCATAAAACCCTAACCCGTGGCCCATTAAACCCGACACCCCTTTTTATTTCATTTTGACCCATTTTCAAGCACCCTAGCACTTTATGACAGTCACCACAAAGTCCACAAAGAAAGCAAGCCAAGCACCTCCACACCACCTTGGCCACCAAGTTGCCCTTGTCACATCCTTGCACTCATTGATACCCCAAAACCTCGTAACCTTCCCACCATTCAATTCCTACCTCTTTAGATTTCAATAATCATCATGTAGCTCCCGTGAATCATCTATCCTAGCCTTAACACTAATCAAACCCCAAACTTGGGCACCAAGGGTCATTCAAACCCTATATAAGCCGAACACTCCCTATTCATTGAAATAACACCTCAAACATTTATCTCATACTCAAATGGAGTTCTAGCTCAGCCAAAGAAGAAGTAGAAGGTCCCATAGATCAGAATAGAAGCCAAGAACCAAGAAAAAGAAGCCCTTGAAGTCGTTACTAGGCGTACAAACCCAAAAACCCCATTTCGAAACATTTTAGCTCAAGTAAGCTAAAAATCTTGTTCAATAAGCTTATAATCTGTATTAGAATGTTCATAATACTTTTAAGATCATATATGAACTCTTGTTAAATCCTTGAATCCTCAAACCCATACGTTTTTTTATTAAAACCCTAAAAATGACCCGTTTTGATTTTCTAGCTAAAGAATCCTTTTTCTAAACTTTTGTTACGTTAGAACATCTTATTTTTGCTTATTCTAATAAGCTATAACATGCAAATATCATTTGGAACCCTAAAATAGGCTTGCATGACTTTTTGGACTTGATTTGCAAATGTTTTCATGAGGTATATATCGTAACTTTCTTAATAATTATAACTATAGGGGACTAAAAATGTCATTACTCCAAAAAGGTATAACTATAAGCGACCTTATTTTGCAAGTTCTAAAGTTTAAGGGTTTAAATTATATATACTTTTATATCTTAAAGGACCTAAACTTGGTAAAAGTTTATAACCTAAGGGTTTATATATTGCACATTTTTGTAAACTTAAAAATATAAATTATAATTTTTATATAATTATAAAAAATATATTTTATTTAAAACTCGATTTTATTAAGAAAACTCGATTTTATTAAAACCGATACATTTATCGCTAATTAATCATCGATCGACGATCTATAAAATAAATTACGTTATTTATTTAAACGTTAATTTATCATCAAATAACTTTTGAAAAACTTAAAATTTTAATCGTATCACTGATACTAGGGATCTTCATGTGAGGAGTTTCATTCGGTTATACCTTTTGTCGAGTTTGCTGGATTTACGTTTTAAAGTGTCCTGGACTCCTCCAAACGTTTACTACTTGACCTCTGAATTAGATGGCCCGATCAGTGATACATAATTTCCATAAATTAAATAAATCAAAGTAATACATTAAACTTTATAAGTTTTGGAACATAATACCATCACACTAAGACTTGGCATATTACCACCGGTTGCGTGAACGAAGCCGTTACTTTCCATTGATTTCCTTTTTGCCATCATAGATTTTCTCCTTGTTAAGGTTTTGGGGGGGGGGGAGTTCTGGCCTCGCATTTTAAATCTTCTAAACTGTTTTCATATACCCGCGGAGGTGGGATAATGCTATTTAAAACCATGAATGACGAGTATTTTTCCAAACTGTCTGCTATCTTGAAATATTTTTGCCTAAGTCCTTACTTTTGACAATTAAGACCCCGACTATAATGAACCGTTAATTACTTTTCGGTGTAAAGCGGAATGCTAAGAATAGATCTTTTTGAGGACGAGTTCTCCGTTGGTGTACCTATACTTTCTGGTTACCAAACACACATCATTTTTATGAATACCTATGCGGGGTGTCTTGGCATCAAAGGCACCGTGTGGGGCAACTTCTTGTATTATTGATTATCTCTAGGTTCGGTGTAATGATATTAAGGCATTAATATATTTCTCCATCATAATGTAATCTTCTGCCAATTAATTAACATCTTCTGGGGCTGTATAAAACAACGTTAACCCACTATTGAACTTGTATTCAACTATTATAACTTAAAACCTTTGAATTTCACTCAACCTTTGTGTTGACTTTTTAGTATGTTTTTAAGGTAATGAGCATCTTATGGCACAGGTCTATGAATGATCTTTACATGAGTGGCAAGGGGACTTGAAGATGGCTAAACTGTTATCATTCAAACTTTATGTTTTCATGTAGATTTTGGGACCTCTGTTTGTAAAAACTCTGATGAAATAATGAATGATAACTTATCTTTTAAAAACGTCTCTTTTGAGTTGTTTTCTATGATTATGACTGTTGTACTATGAAATAATACCCCAGATTAGCTTCCACTGCTATATGTCAAAATTGGGGTCGTTGTTATCGATTGGTATACTAAGAAAGGTTTTTAGAGATCAAGGTTTTGAAACCTTAAAACTATAATGCTTTTATTTTTTCTTCACAAGAAAGTCATCCGTGCCCACTCATTTTTGGAATAGCACCTATATATAGTATGTAAAGTACATAACCATTATACTATTATATAAATAGCTTATGTTATTTACCACTGGGTTGTTAACAGAGCGATGTCTTCTCCTAGTCACCCTACTTCTAATATTGAGGATGCTTATTCCTCTAACTTTCTGGATTATATCCCGGCTTCACCAGACTATGTCCTAACTTCACCAGACAAAAACTTATTCTAGCTCTTTAAATAACTTATTTGGTTTAGTTCCAATAGCTTCACCAGCTCTTTCACTTTTTCATGATGACCCCTATATAAAGGTCATGCATGCATACTATGCTAAAGAATCACATATTCCACTGCCAACTAGTGGCCTCCTTCTTCAATGTATCTCCCATTGTTTAATCCTTATAATTCTTTGTTCTTGGGGAAGTATTGCCACTTAAGAAATGACGGCGTAAACACGATCATACTCCTACTACTTCGGCCTACTCAAGAATTTAAGATAGGAGAAAGCTCTCGTAAGACAAGTCTGGAACGTCACGAGGAGCAAATTGAGGAAATTTTGAATCACCTAGATGAACTCTCTCTCGACCGCATTGAACACATAGAAGACAAAATAGAAGGTCTTAGAAATGGTCGGGTGATCATACAACATAGATTTTTGTCAATCTGGAAGTTGACTCGGTGTCTTATACTCAAATTGCTAAACTTCAAGATAGCAAGGGAAATAACAGCAAGATTTACTTCTGGATGGCTTTAGGATTGCAAATCTATAACAAAATCATCGAAGATATCCTGCTCTGTCATAAAGAGATAAGGACAAGTTTCTGGATGCCAATCTTAGGAACACAAAGATCAGCCAAGGAAGGACCATCGGACTACTAGATTAGATACTAGTTATAGCTTTTAACCTGGCCATGGGATGTGTGGTATAAATAACAACACTTGTCAAATTTTGACTATGTACAGTACAAAGGCAAGTCGTCCATGATATAATATAATGGTGATCCTGTTTTATATTCAAATTTTGACTATGTACAGTACAAAGGTAAGTCGTCCATGATATAATAAGCTTAGCTAGAGATTGAGGTGGAGAGGCTAGAAGATGAATATTGTAAACTAGAACTAGCATGGTGATGTGTTTGCCTCTTTGTGGTGCCGCGGCTAAAGTAAGCAACAAAGGAGCTATTTTGAAGCCTTAGTGACTAAGGAAAAGGCTTAAGGTACTTGTAAGCAGCTTGCACCTGAAGTAGCATGGTCATCAAGGTGCTTGATCACATGGTTGATTGATAAATGGGTCAAAATAAGCCAAAAATGGGTCGCGGGTTTTCTAGGGCTCGAATAGGGTTTTCTTGTTTGATTTTCGAGTACATTGGATTAATAATGATAGGTTAAGGATTACAAGACTTATATTAAGGGTTTACAACAAGATTTGATTAGTGGTTTGCGTTTAAAATGGGTAAAAATGAGTAAACGGGTCAAAAGTTCAAATTAGGGTTCGATTAGGGTTTTCTAGATTTAATTCTTGTACATTGTTGTTAAAAATGGTGAAATGATGATGGAATGTGATTTGTAATGTTGTAATTTATGTTATTACAACTTATTTGAGTATTGGTTTAGGTTTACAATGAATAAAAACAAAGAAACGGGTCACAGTTTAGTATCTAGCTCGGGTTAGCCGGGGTTCTTTGTAGAGTTGGTTTGATGTAGTATTAGATAATTTAATGATTGGAGAATGTATATGATTGTAAAATGAACGTTATTTATGACTTGGTTGTAACTTGTACTTGATGGATTGTACAATCCTTCTTAGGAAAACGGAGGTAAAATGACTATTTTTAATATCGCGCATTAATGACTTGTACATTATGCTTAAAAGGACTTGTACCTTATTTTGGAGGGAAAGTATATTCAAATGAGATGTTATATTACTTGTACATGAGCTTTGATTACTTGTACATTCATCTTAAATGTTTACATATTAACCAAAAATTTGGGTTTAGAAAGTACGCATTAAATGTAACGGTTTACGCTCATTGGTATATCGTCGTGTAAACTTTGTTAAATGAATAAACGTATATGATAAAATTGATATTAGATTGTTGAATTGACTGTTATGATGTTTTGCTTGATATACGCTTCCGTCTCTCTCGCCTCCGCGATTGCCCCCCCCACACAACCCACTCATGGAGCCCCACCTCTTCGCCCATCCCATAGGTAGGTTGTGTGAGGCTCGTTAACTTTAGTTATGGCAGTTCGTTGCCCCCCCCCCCCCCCCCCCCCCCCCATAATAAGCGATTAAAGCAAAAACTTCCAGTGAAAAGTGGGATTTTTTTTTTTATATAGATAATAAGTAGATATTACATTGATGAAATACTGTAAAATTATGGGTTGTTATAGAATAGAAGACAGGAAACCTTCAGGTCTTATGTTGTCACTCCAATTGAAAACAATGGGTATATTGGAAACCGTCCCTTGTGTAAGAAATGCACTCTACATCACACAGGACCTTACACTGTTAAGTGTAATACTTGTAACAAGGTAGGCCATCTGACCAAGAACTACATAAACAAAGGGCCAGCCACTGGAGGTAATCTACTACTAGTGATAGTTACTTGTCATGCCTGTGGAGAGAAAGGGCATTATGCAAATCAGTGCTGAAAGACCACCAACAACAATGCCCAGGGAAGAGCCTACATGTTGAGGGATAGGAATGCTCACCAAGACCCAAACGTAGTCACGGGTATGTTCCTTCTAAACCAACATCTAGCTAGATTATTATTTGATTCTGGAGCCGATAAGAGTTTTGTATCCATATCTCTTGCCTCTATGCTAAATATTTCACCCATTACAATAGATACCTTTTACAATATCGAAATGGCTGACGGAAACCTAGTAAGCACAAACACCGTTATTCAGGGTTGCAACTCTGACTTTGTTAAACAGCCTTTCAAAAATTAATTTACGCTGTGATCACACTCTGTAGTTTCGACGATACCAATTAATTCAATAACACCCCCACTACTCCAAACAAAATATCACTCCCTACACCCACCACCCTTCATCCCAAATACCACCTTCTCCCCTAACCCCCTCACCCAAACACAAATACACCCCCCCACCTCACACACATCTCTAATACCTAAAAATACCACCCCTACCATTCCCTCCTACTCACTCTCCCCTCACTCCTCAAACACCCCACTACCCCCTCACAACCCCTCCTTCAAAACTCCACCAACACTACCCATAATCCACACTACTCCAACACACTCCCCCCCCCCAATCCCCACACATCCCCTCTCCTTCACATAATCCCCTCTCCCCCCACAATCAACTCACCCCAACTCCCATCCCTTCCACACTACCCCCCCAACCCCTAACTCCCTACTCCTTAAATTAACCCCCCCCGTCCCCCCCTACCCCTTACACCCTGCGGCCGAGCTCCCTCGTCATCTCATTTCGTCCCCACCAAGCAACAAGCCGCCGCCATCCTTTCATCCGATGCTGTCTCATTCTCCCCCCCCCCCGCCCCGCCCGTCTAATAAACCCCCCCCCCCCCCCCCCCCCCCCCCCCTACCCCCCCGTAAAGAATCCCCCCGTCTACCTACATTACCCCCCCAAGCATTGATGACATATCCCCCCCCTCTCCCCCCCCCCCCCCCCCCCTTTCCCCTTTCCTCCCTCAATATTTTGAACAACTTCCAAGGTTCGAGTGTCCTACTCGTAAGATTGACTTAGATCAGCCTATTATAACAGAGAGTAAGGGATGAAGATATTCCATGATGTTTTCAGAACAAGATACGGACACTTATGAATTTTCAAGTAATTGCGATCTTGGTTTAAAATAACGTGCCTGCTGTATTCATGGATCTTCATGAATCGTGTGTGTAAAACATTAATTGATAAATTGGTGATAGTGTTTATCGTTGAATTCTTATATACTCTCGTAACAAATAATAACAATAATATAAAACTATTATTTTAATCAAAGCTCAAGAATTGGAATAAAATATTAGCTTTCAAAAATATGAGTTCTCACAGATTTTTGGATTCATATCCTGTAATTTCTTGGACACTTAATTGATAGTCAAGGACTTCATGTTGACCCCGCCAAGATTGAAGCAATTAAGAATTGGGCATCTCCTACTACACCCACAGAAATACGTCAATTCTTAGGACTTTCCAGTTATTATCGAAGATTTATCAAAGATTTCTTAAAGATTGGAAAGTCTTTGACTGAATTAACCCAGAAAAACAGGAAGTATATCTGGGGCGAAGATCAAGAGTCGGCTTTCCAATTACTAAAACAGAAGCTTTGTGAAGCTCCAATCTTAGCATTACCAGAAGGAAACAACGATTTTGTTGTTTACTATGATGCCTCCCATCAAGGTCTGGGAGCGGTGTTAATGCAAAGAGAGAAAGTTATTGCATATGCATCCCGACAACTCAAACCTCATGAAGAAAACTATACCACTCATGATCTCGAATTAGGAGCAGTTGTGTTTGCTCTTAAAATCTGGAGACACTATCTCTATGGCACAAAGTGTACGGTTTTCACCGATCATAAAAGTCTTAAACACATCCTTGATCAGAAAGAATTGAACATGAGACAACGCCGTTGGCTGGAATTGCTTGCAGATTACGATTGTGAAATTCGCTACCATCCTAGAAAGGCAAATGTTGTAGCAGATGCCTTAATCCAGAAGGAACGAATCAAACCACTCCGAGTTAGATCATTAGTTATGACCATTCATCCAAACTTACCCTCACAAATTCTTAAAGCTCAAACCGAAGCACTCAAAGAAGAAAACATCAAGGCTGAAAACTTACGAGGAATGGATAAAGCATTTGAAATACATCCTGATGGAACTCGTTGTATTAAGAACCAAAACTAGTTACCACTCTTTGGTAATCTGAGAGACTTGATTATGCATGAGTCCCATAAATCAAAATATTCCATTCACCCGGGTTTTAACAAGATGTATCAGGATCTTAAGAAATTCTATTGGTGGCCTAACATGAAGGCAATCATCACTGAATATGCTGGTAAATGTTTAACATGTTCTAGAGTTAAGGTAGAATGTCAGAAGCCATCCGACTTAATGGTACAACCAGACATTCCTATGTGGAAATGGGAGAGAATCACAATAGATTTCATCACAAAACTGCCCAAAACATCAAACGGACATGACACAATCTGGGTCATTTTCAATCGCCTTACCAAATCCACACACTTCATCCCTACCCAAAAGACAAATAGTATGGAAGCCCTTACAAGGTTATACATCAAAGAAATAGTCTCCCGAAATGGCGTGCCAATATCTATCATTTCGGATCATGACAACCATTTCACATCCAGATTCTGGCAATCATTGCAAAGTGCTTTGGGTACTCAATTAGACATGAGTACGACATATCATCCCGAAACCGATAGACAAAGTGAAAGGACCATTCAAACACTCAAAGACATGCTTCGAGCCTGTGTTATAGATTTTGGAAAAGGAAGGGAAAGACACTTACCATTGGTAGAATTCTCATACAATAACAGTTACCATGCCAGTATCAAGGCATCACCATTTGAGGTACTTTATGGTCGAAAGTGCAGATCACCTGTTTG